>APFE030076088.1:19289-58492 GCA_000404065.3 Pinus taeda | reverse complement strand
TGAATGACTTCTGAGTGAAGGAGGGCCTGCATTCTCTGTTCATCTAATCCATTCAGCTGTAGTAATATTTCCCATTGCGCATGGCTGAGATCTAGGTCCAGCTGAGCTGCCACCCTCAATGTGTTGTACTCGAATTCTATGGACATCAAAGCTTTCTTCCCGTAGACCAGCTCATAAGGTGTGAACCCTGTTGTAGTTTTCCAAGTGGTGTTGTAGGCCCAGGTGGCCTCAACCAAGCGATCTGCCCAATCCTTTCTGCTGGTGCTCACCACCTTAGTCAAAATCTCCTCCAATGCTCTATTATTGACTTCCACCGGCCCATTTTCTTGTGGGTGATACAGGGTGGAAGTTCTATGCTTGATATTGTGATGAGCGAGCAAGTCTTCAATCAAGTTAGAGGTGAACTAGCTTCCTTGATCGGTGACTAACTCCCTTGGGTAGCCAAATTTGTAGAAGATATTCTCCCTTAGAAACTTAGCCACTTTTTCTTCTGTCGCTGCCTTGATTACCTTTGTTTCTGCCCACTTTGTCAGGTAGTCAGTGCACACAATGATGTAAGACCTTTGCTTTGAAGGAGGGTTGATAAGACCCACAAAATCGATGCCCCACTTCTCAAATGGCTCGAAGGTCGCCTGAGGTTGGAGGGGAATTTCATCCCTTAGAGTCAGTTTCCCCATCCTCTGACATCGGTCACACTGGCTGATGTATCTTCTGACATCTTGATGAAGAGTAGGCCAATAGTAGCCCACCTGTAGAATTTTGAAGGCAGTCCTTTTTGCTGCAAAGTGGCCTCCACAGGGCCCATCGTGACAGGTTAGGAGGATGTCAAAGACTTCCTCCTCCCTAACACAATGCCTCAAGATCTGATTTGGGCCAAGTTTAAATAGGTTGCCCCCGATCCAAGTGAATGGGGCACTTTTCCTCACAATTTTTCTCTTCTTTCTTGAGGATAGGTGTGGAGGGAACTGTGCTGAGACCTAGTAATTTGCTATATCAGCAAACCATGGAGAGAGTACTGAAATAGCAAACAGGTGTTCATCTGGCATCTGGTCATCCACCGTCCCTTCCTCACCTGCAGGCAAATCCAATCTAGACAGAAAGTCAGCAACAACATTTTCCTTACCTGGCTTGTCCACAATGGTCAAATCAAACTGCTGCAACAAAAGTAGCCATCTAATGATATGAGCATTCACATCAGGCTTATTCATTAAATATCTAATCACAACATGATCAGTGTGTACGAATGTTTGATAACTAGGGATGTAGTGTCTGAACTTGTTTAGGGAATGGACTACAGCCAGGAACTCTTTCTCGGTTACAGTATAGTTCATCTCTACCTTGGAAAAGTTTTTGCTAACAAAGTAGATGGCATATGGCAGTTTCTCCTCAACTTGTCCCAAGGTTGCGCCTATGGCTTTGTTCGAGGCATCAGTGTGGATGTGGAAATGTAGGGCCCAATTTGGACCTCTTAAGATTGGGGTGGTTACTAGCTTATATTTTAACTCATCCAGAGCCTTTTGACAGTTGTCAGTCCATGTAAACTCAACATCTTTCCCCAAAAGGCCAAACAATGGTGAGGCTAGCTTGCTAAAATCTATAATGAATCTTCTATAGTATCCTGCTAAGCCTAGGAAACTCTGAACATCTCTTACCTTTTGAGGGGGTGGAACATTTTGGATGATAGCAATTTTGTTGGGATCCACCTGTAATCCTTGCTGAGAAATTGTATTGACCTAGCACGGTCCCTTCAGTCATCATGAATTCACATTTTTCGGGACTGAGGGACAGGTTCTTCTCAATACACTTGGTTAAAACCTTTCCCAGGTTAGCCAATGCTTCTTGGAAGTTGGACCCATAAGGAGTAAAGTCATCCATATAAATCTCCACTGAATCATGGACCAACTCCGCAAATATGCTCAATATTGCTCTCTAGAAAGTGGCAGGAGTGTTGCATAGCCCAAAGGGAAGGACCCGATAGGCAAAGGTACCGCAAAAACAAGTGAAGGTGGCCTTATCTTGGTCCTCCAGGCTGATTTGGATCTGATTATACTCGCTGAACCCATATAGGAAAGAGAACAACTTCTTCCCTGCTAGTCCATCCAACACTTGATTTATGAAAGGCAAAGGGAAATGGTCCTTCTTGGTGGCTTTGTTAAGTTCTTGATAATCTACACAGATTCTCCACTTCCCGTTTTTCTTGGGCACTAGAGGTGAGACCCACTCACTGTCAGAGATGGGGTAGATGAATCCTGCATCCAACAACTTTTGCAATTCTTCTTTGACAATGTCTTTAAGGGCTGGATTCATTCTCCTTTGAGGCTGCCACACTAGTTTGCAATCCTCCTTGATGTAAATGTGATGGGTACAGACTGAAGGGTGGACTCCTTTCATCTCCTTATAGCTCCAAGAAAAAGCATCCAAATGGTGGCTCAATAAGTTACACAGCTCATTCTCATGGGAGGGAGATAGGGATGAGCTGATCTTTTAGGTTCTTTCAGGGCCAAATTCCACATTCTTAACTCTAGGTGAGGTCGGATCAGCCACACAGAGGTCCACTAAAGCACTGGCTTGGGTACCTTCCACTAACTCCTCTAATGACAGTGCGCTGGGAGGTCAATTTTGAATCAAATTCTCAATCAAGTCATCCTCAGTTAGAGGACCTCGCCTGGTGGCTTCTACTGTGCACAATGGTGTAGAGTAGACTTCACCCTCATCTCCCTCCTCCAACTAGAGTGGTAAGTCATGTTCTAGCAGAGGTTGGGCAGGAGGGTATAGGACTAGCTGTTTGGACATAGGCCCATTCTTGATGGTCATGCTCCCAGCTCGACAACTGATGTAAGCATCCATAGTAGCTAACCAAGGCCTTCCCAAAATGGGGGGGGGGTATCCAGTGAGTTTTGCCTTTGGTTGAAGGACCAAGAAGTCCGCGGGGTACTCCCAAGAGTCAACAAAGACCAGGACATCCTCCACAATCCCTTCAGGAGTCACGGTGGAGCGGTCTGCTAACTGCAGTACTATCGAGGTCTTTCTTAAGGAACTCTGAAGGTTAAGTTTGAGCATAGTGTCCCTAATCATCACATTAATGGCAACCCCTAGATCAATCAAGGTGTGGGGAATTATGGTGCCATTGATGTGGACATCAACTATAGGAATCTCAGGGTCCAAATATTTTGGACAGATTACTTGCACCAACATTAGATCGGACAGTTGTCCTACGACATTGATCGTCGGGGCATCTCTCTTGTGCCTACATGGGTGCCTGAAACACTTCTCCTTGATCAATTTGTTGTATATTGGTACATCTTTTATGGCTTGGAGAAGTGGTATTTTCACACACAATTGTTTAAGTTCTCCCAGAAGTTCAGTCTCCTCTGGGTTTGGTTACATGGTTACTGTTAGTCACTCAGGAAAGGGTGGAATGGCTTTGGGTTCACTTTCCTGTTTCTCTTCCTCATCCTTCGGGGGAGGAGGTTGGCGATCTGGAAGGACCTTTCCAGATCGTAGGTTGATCTCCTGAATCTCCATAGCATAGGTAGGGCATGTTGTCTCCCCAGTGTATACCTACTAGGCCTGTCTGTTGTTGGGTTTGGGTTCGGTTGAGCAGGCATCTGGGGTTGTCTTGGAGGAGCAAGAGGTAATGGTTGTGGTTGAGCCAGTGGTGGAGGCAGAATGGTGGGAGGAGAGTTGTATTGGGACCTCCACCCCGGTTGAGGTGCATTCCACTGAGGTTGTGGCTGGACATGTGAGTGAAACGAATGATCAGTAGGTTGAGTATGGCATTGAGATGGATAATACCATGGAGGAGGTGCGAACCAAGAAGGATGAGCAGGGGGACCCCAAGAAGGTATATGAGTGGATTGGTTGGGGCTATAATAAGCTTGGGATGTCCCTTGCATCCCCTGTTAGTATGGTCTGGGCCCATGTGGCTTCCTTTGGTTGAGGAAGTAGATTGGTTCAGTGGTTGCCTCAGTCCCTTGGTACATGGCTTTAAAATTGAGTAAGGTTGGGCATTGGTTTGTGGGGTGGTCTTCCTCACAAACAAAACATACCTCTACTGAGTGAAATGGACACTCATTCTTAGGGTGCTTCCTTGTACATCTAGGATAGAAAATGGCCAAAGCCCTCTCAGCTTCTTCTTTCTTCTGTTGGATTCGGAAAGTATCTAGTTGCATGGCAATGGTCTGTCTCATCTCACTTTTGAGGTCTTCCATCTGATTAGCAAATTCATGCTTGGAGAAGGTGGCACTAGCTGAAAGTGGATTCCCCCTACCTCTTTTCCGGGTTGCCCTAGAATGGTTTCTAAACACAGTATTTATGTCCTCATAAGGTAGTTGGTAGATGTCTCCTCCAGCTAGCAAATGGAGGGTATCTAGAAGGTCTTCAGGGACTCCTCGGAGTAGAACCAACTTCAGAGATTCAGGGTCAAGTGTGCACCTGGCCCGTTTATAGCTAAGTTGGAACCTTTCCTCGTAGTCTTCTAAAGACTCATCACTTCCCATGGTCATCCAAAAGATCTCCCCCTTCGTTTCCTTTGACCTACAGTAGTCCCGATATTTGTTGTTAAAGGCTTGCTACATTTGAGCCCAAGTTGTGATACTCTTTCCAGGCAACCCCATGAACCAGCGTAGTGCTGCATCCTTGAGGGTAGAAGGAAAGAGTTTCAACTTTTGTTGATCCTCTGCATCGTAATAAGTTCAACAAAGGACAACAAACTCAAACAAGAAGGTATCAGCGTCTTCAGTGGTCAACCCATGGAAGTGAGGTAAGGTTGAGGGACTTATGTTCTTCATTTTCATGTCCCCGTTGGTCTCTCAAATGGGAAAGGCACCTTCTATTCTCTCCTCATCTCCTATACCATTTCTGTGTTCGGCCATGGTCTCAAGAGGAATGTTCTCTCGCTCTTCTTCTATTATAGGATCTTCGTATATCTCAGGAAGTTCATCTATAGGTTCTTCTAGATCACTGCCACCAAAGAAGAGAGAAGGGTGACTCAATGATGTGGTGGGGGTGTTGGGCAAAAATTTTCCGGTATTGTCTCTATTCCTACAAGGCATGAAATGAAATATTTTTGGGTGCCTTTTTTTTTTTTCTGCTTGTACCTGCAAAACTGAAATAAAGTGAACTGCAACTAAATATCTTGCTGAAAGGAAAATGCGAAATTGAAATGAAAGCAGGAAATGACTAATCTATTTTGTTGAAATTAAATTGTAGAAATGAAATGCTAAGTTACGCTTACAGAATGGAAATTGTAGAATTTAGATGCTAATCTACGCTTGTAGAATTGAAATTGCAGAATTGAAATGCTAATCTATAAAAGCGGGAAATGTCTAATCTACTTTTGTGGAAATGAAATTGCAGAATGGAAATGAAACAGCTACTCTAAGCTTGCTGAAATAAACTACTTAGCAGAAGGTTGTAGTAGAAAATAGAAGAAAAGCAGCAATCATAAATACTCTGACGCTTCCCCAGTAATGACACCAAAAAGATGGTAGGCTCCAACATTGCAGCAATAATGCTGCAACTCCTGGGGCTCCCTTCTTTACTTTTATCAACCCGGTTGTTTGTAACAAACTTGGAAGCGGCGGTGCTATATGCACAAGTACTAGCTCTTGCCGCGGTTGTCACTTGATCAGCTGGCACAAGTCTGCTAGGAGCTTAAGCCAACTTCTATGAGCTCTAAGAAGAGGCTTTTAACTGATTTATGAAAGCTAACTTGAAGGAGGATAATCTACTGGCAGAAAGAAACTGAAAAGCTGAAAGGAAGTGCAAACCCTAGCAAACGCTAGTTTTAGCAACTAGCCCTACTGATGCAAGAAAAATGATGAACGCTACTGAAAAAGATGCCATTGATTCTTGGAAAGGTAAAGTGCATGTGTCTAAGCTATCTCTGAAGTGGAATCTGCAAAAGGAACATCTTTTTGTATTTTTGAATCATATTTGTGGAATTATCTTGCATGTGTTCGACTGTTGTTGAAAGTGCAGAGGTGAGGTGAGGAATGGAACTGACGAGGTGCTTGCAGGAGGTTGGGAAGGTGATAAGAGGGCCTACGGGGTCCCTAGAACCCTTCCAAAGAGTTTCACAGTGTTCAGATATCAAGAAACTGCTTTCGTGAGCTTCTACAAGAAGTCTACAGGGGTTCTACAGGATGTTCTGTAACTTCTACAGGATGTTCTACAGGATGTTCCAAAAGGGGATTTTGGAGGGTTGATGGAGGAAGAAAGGTGAAGAAGTGGGTATGGAGGTGAGATAAGGGTGTGAGGAGGTCCAGGACTTGGTGGATGGAGTCGAGGAGTGATGAGGATGGTTGGATTTGTTCAAGGAGGGGTAGAGCAATGTTGCACAAAAATATGGAAATTAGGGCAAAGCGAGAGAATGTGGCAAATGTAAGGCAAGAATCCGAGTTAGAGGATGGAGCAGGAAGGATTGATGGAGTAAGGGTAGATAGAGAAGTATTATAGGTGCTCTGCAAGTTATTTCCCAAACTGAACAAACAAAGATTCAGAAAACCAAGGACCTAGCTACTTTAACCTAATCTGACCTAATTATGAGCAAAGAAAATGAACAGAAGTTTATTGGCAACAAAATCATGTGAAATAGATATGCAAACTAAGCAATAATGGATTTGAGCATGTAACCACAACTGGTATCAACTTCTGCAACTGAGAATCTAACACTAGTGATTGCATGATGAAGCAAAAACAATGTTTTTGGTGGCGACAATGACACCTTGGTCTTAGCTCAAGGTCCCATGGAGGGAGAGGTGAGATCAGGGGTGCTTGATAGCCTTTTTCTAAAGATCTTCTCTGTTATCAGTCTATCAAATCAATTTGAACATGAAAAACCTGTGTAATCATCAACAATGACCTAGGTAACCAAGCAAGATGTTAATCTAATCAACAGAAATTATTTTATAAAGACATCAAAAAAATATAACAATACACAAAGGAGGCTTTGGAACTTGGGTTGGGCCCAACCCCAAGAGCTACAGGCTCCCAAGAAAGAGCTTAGAACTGATGCCAAATGAAACTGCTTTCCATTACTCAAAAATAACCATGTCACAAAGAAAGTTGTACATCAGAAGCTACAAAATGAGCTGAAAACTAACAGCACTATAGTGCAAAATACAACTGCTCAAAAAGTAACCTACAAAGGCTAGAAGACTTCCTTCTTATACACTACGAGAGCCTCCAACAGCCCTCCTTAACTCAAGGGGCTCGGCTACTCAAACTGCCAGTGTTCAGTCACTTTACACAAAACTGCTCGGCTGCCCTTAGGAATCCTTTTTAGTGGCCTGTTGAACTCTGAGCTGAGGGTGGAGAATTCGAGGAAGGGGCCATTTAGTGTAGGAGCCACCCTTCCTATGAATACTCACCCTTGTTCCTTCAGGCTTGGCCTTGGTCCAAAATTTGTCCAAAAATCTGCAATAACGACGTGTTAGCCTTCTTGGTCAAGTGACTATTCTCATTCGTTCAACTAACATAAATATACTCAAAAAAATGCATAAACTATGAAAAATGGTGGATTGATGAAGAACAGTTAGGAAAAATTAGCTCAATAAGTTACCCAATTTCGAGGCTCATCAGCTTGCTCAAGCCATTTCTCTCACATGCGTACATGTGCATTGTAATGTAATGTCTTTTCAAGTGTAAGTCAAGTTGTGATAGTTGGATGTAATATTCATAGAGTAGATGAAGAGTCATGAGGGTAGTTGAACTATCACAAAGGGGAATGTCAAAGGCCACCCCACCCTTTGCTATAAATAGTCGCTCATAACTCATTGTATGGTCTTTTGGTTAGCTAAGATTCTGATAAGACTATATTGGAGAGAGCTTGGATAGTATTGTATTGAGCCTTGGCTTCTCCACTGCATAGAGCTAATACATCTGTTTGGAGGAGCATGTGGTTGTGGTTGTATCGTTCCGCTACCGAAGTAGTGGTTAGACATGGATGCATTGTATGACTGGAACTTACACTTCTTAATATAATAAGAGCCATCATGTTTCTGTTAGAAAATTATATATTACAGAGTAATGGAACACATAAAATATATTGTAGAAATATAAACACAGAAAAAGCATAAAACAAGAGAGACACAGATATACGTGGTTCACCCAATTTGGCCTACATCCACGGAGAAACAAGCAGTCCTTCCTTTTATATTATCTAGAAAAATGAAAAGATACAACCTACAGCAAATCCACTGTAATTCCCTCTTTTCTCTCAATCTCCTCTCTCTTTCTCACTTAGAATACAGATCTACATAGACGTGATACAATTCCCTCATATATAGTGAGGGTTTTCTTTCTAGGGAAAAAAACCCTAAATTAAACATGACTTCTACCATCAGATCTATGCCTAATGAATGGCCCAGATTGACTATGAAGTTACAACATTTTACAAGGCAATTTTACATCTATTTTTAGCTTCAGGGCCATTTCCTCTGATCCCTTGCTAGGGGGGGCTCCAAAAAATCGTCCCCCCCTAGACCCCCCTGGCCTCATATATTTTACGAGAAGTGTTTCTGCCACATTACAAACTGGGGTCCAATGTGGTGATACCTCTAAATAAAGAAGATAATCAAGCTCCACACCCAACAATCTCCCACTTGGAGACTGCTTATAACAACTTCACCGCTGCTTCATTTCCTTGACAATGACTCCACTTTAGATCTACCCATTTCTCATCTTCTTCATCATATTTGAAGACCAATTGAAACTGAGTAGAATCTCAGTTTCTCCATAGTTACAACTTTTTTTAACATATCTATGGGATTCTAGCTAGTGTGTACCTTTTCCAACTTCAACGATCCATCTTCCAACACTGACCATATGAAATGGTACTTGAGTTGTATATGTTCAGTCTTGGAATGAAATGCAAATTTCTTTGGAAGATCTATGGCACTCTCGCTGTCACTGTATAACCTGCCCAACTCCTACTTCTTACCCAATTCATCCAAAAACCTTTGTAACCAAATCATTTCTTTACTAGCCTCTATAGCAGAACATACTCTACTTTCGTTGTTGAGAGTGCAACAACACTTTACTGTTTTGAAACCCAACTGACAGTTGTTCCACCTACAGTAAACACATACCCTATTGTGCTCCTCCTGTTATCTCTATCACCTACCATATTTGCATCAACATATCCCTATAGAGTAATGTTTGAACCGCCAAAGCATAATTCTTGATTTGTGGTACCTCTCAAATCCCTGAGAATCCACTTCACTGTCGTCCAATGTTCTTTTCCTGGATTGTTCATGTACCTTCTTACAACTCCGACTGCATGTGCAATGTCAGGTCTTGTGCAAAACATTGCATACATTAAGCTACCAACTGTTGATGCATACAAAACTTTAGACATATAATCCATTTCTTCCTGAGTCTTGGGACACATTTCCTTACTTAGCTTGAAATGGCTAGCCAAAGGTATACTAACTGGTTTTGCATTCTACATATTAAACCTTTTCAACACCTTTTGTATGTACTCACTCTGACACAATGTTGATTTGTGATTCTTCCTATTTCTAGCTATTCTCATACCAAGGATTTGTTTTGCAGCACCCACATCCTTCATTGAAAATGAGTTTGCCAATTTTCTTTTGAGCACATTTATTTCTTGCATGTTAGGACCTGCAACAAGCATATCATCTACATACAATAACAATATAATATATCTTCCATCATTTTTCCTTTTGAGATAAACATAATGATCAGAGAGATATCTAGTATAACCTTGTTCAGACGTAAACCTATCAAATTCTAGATACCATTGCCTTGGAGCCTGTATTAAGCCATACAAGCTCTTCTTCAACCTGCAGACTAGTTTCTCCTTCCCTTTTACCTCATATCCTTATGGCTGCTGCATATATATCTCTTCCTCCAAATCCCCATGGAGAAAGGTTGTCTTTACATCTAACTGCTCAAGATGCAAATCTTCAGCTGCTATTAGACTTAAAATAGTTCTCATTGAAATCATTTTAACAATAGGATAAAATATCTCATCAAATTCTATACCCTTTTTCTTTGCAAGCCCTTTCACCACAAGTCTAGCTTTATACCTTTCTCTACCTCCATATTCTTCTTTCAACTTGTAAACCCATCTATTCTGTAATGTTGTTTTACCTGTAGGCAACTTGACTAAGTCCCAAGTCTAGTTATGTGCTAAGTAGTCCATGTCTTCTTTCATGGCTTGCTCCCACTTTTTCTTGGTTTCTACCTGCACTGCTTCTTCATAACATTCTAGTTCACCAAAATCAGTCAACAATACATAATATAATGAAGGAGAGTATCGTTTAAGGGGCCTACTTATCCATGTAGATCTTCTAACACCACTTTTAGGTGTTTGAGGTGCTTGTTGTTGTTGTGGTTGTTTTTATTGTTCTAGCTATTGATCATTATGATTTTAAGGCACAATCCGTTTTTTGTGATCTCATCAAGCACTGTGTATTCTCTGTTTTCTTTTTCCTATTTCTTTTCCTGCAACTGATCTTTATGCAAAAACTTTTCATTGAATATGTCATCTCTTTTTCTAATGATTTTTTTTTCATAATCATAAAAGCGATAACCAAAATCATTAACACCATATCCAATAAAGGTGCATTTCTTTGATTTTGCCTCAATCTTTGTTCTATTTTCTTTATTAATGTGGACAAAGGCTTCACAACTAAAAGCCTTTAAAAGTCAGTTGTTTACCTTTTTACCTGTCCATGCCTCCTCTGGAATACCACCATCCAAGGAAATTGAAGGCCCTCTGTTTATTAGATAAATAGAAGTATCTACAACATCTACCCAAAATTGTAAAGGCAATCCTACATGCAATCTCATGCACCTTGCACGCTCCATGATTGTCATGTTCATTCTTTCTGACACACCATTTTCTTGTGGTGTTCCTGGAACTGTCTTCTCTTTACAAAATCCATTCTCTCAATAGTACCTATCAAAATCTTGGTTGCAGTATTCACCTTCATTGCTTGATCTAAGACACTTCAACCTTTTTCCTGTCTCATGTTCAACCAAATCTTTCCATTTCTTGAAAGTATCAAATACATCATATTTATTTCGAATACAATAAATCTAGGTTTTTCTGGTTGCATCATCAATAAAAGTAACAAAATAATGAGAGCCATCGAGAGATGACACCTGAGAAGGTCCCCATACATCTGTATGCAAAAGCTCTAATTTTTCACTCTTATTTTCTTTCCCAACTTTGAGGAATCTGACTCTCTTCTGTGTTCCATAAACACAATTCTCACAGAATTTTAAATCAACATGCTTCAAACCTGTCAACAAATTTCTGGAGTGAAGAATCTCCATCCCCTTCTCACTCGTGTGCCCAAGCCTATGATGCCACAATACTGTATCTTCTCCTGTAGAGGTTAAAGCACTAACAAAATTAGAAATACCATTGCATAAATACAATGTACCAACCTTTTCTCCTTCTGCTATTACCAGGGCACCTTCAATGACCTTCCAGGTTTTATCTATAAAAGTAGTCACAAAGACTTCACCTCTCAACTGCCCTGTTGAAATTAGGTTTTTCTTTAGATATGGAACATGCTTTACCTCCTTCAATAGCCGTTGATTTATGTTCTACTTTTTTATGAAAATTGTACCCATTCCAATGATTTTATAGGGTTTATCATCACCCAATCGAACTTGTCCAAAATATCCTTGAACATAATCATGAAAATGTTTCCTATCAGGTGTGGCATCGAATGGGGCCCCTAAATATACCACACATGCATAATAATATTCTCTAATGAAAGAATCAATGCATCTTGCAACACATAACCTGTGACATTCACTTCATGATTTTTTTCTTGTTGCATGTCTCCTTCTTTTCCCTTCTAAGACTTGTAGTCTTTCTTTGGGTGTCCTTTCTTCCCACATTTCCAGCACACTATCCCTGATCTCCTGGGATCTTTCCTCTTTCCATTTTTCTTCCCCTAGTCTCTGCACTCAAAGCATTACCTCATGTCTCACTAGAGATTTTCCGTCGCATTTCCTCGCTAAGGATTGCATTGAAAACATCATCAAACTTTAAAGTACTAGATCCAGGGATAAAGTTACTAATGGCCATAACTAAACCATTCCACTTTTCTAGAAATGAGCACAGAAATAACAGAGCCCTAAATTCGTCATCAAAAGTTACCCCTACAAATTTAATTGATTGGTAACTATATTAAATTCATTTAAATGATCAGTAATAGGTCCACCTTCTGACATCTTCATATTAAATAAACGCTTCATAAGAAATACCTTATTTGAGGTCAAGGGTTTTTCATATAATTTGGCCAATGCCGACATTAAACCTTTGTTGTCATTTCCTTTGAAATATTAAATGCTAATGGTGTCGCTAGGCATAGCCATATTGTTCCAAGTGCCTTTCTATCGAGAATATCCCATTCTGTGTCTGTCATACTCGACAACTTCTTTTCCTTTCTGATGAATGGTAGGTATAGATCTCTTTGATACAGATAATTGTCTATTTGCATTCTCCATAGCTAGTAGTTTTGGCCGTTAAATTTTTTGACCCTAAACCTACCATCTTTTTCCATTGCTCTCACTCGCACCAGGAACCCTTCTCTCCTACGAGTTTATCAGTCAAATAGACCTTCGGCTCTAATACTAGTTGTTAGAAAATTATATATTATAGAGAAATGGAACATATAAAATATATTGCAGAAATATAAACACAGAAAACACATAAAACAAGAGAGACACATATATATGTCTTTCACCCAATTTGGGCTACATCCATGGAGAAAAAATGAGTCCTTCCTTTTATATTATCCAGCAAAATGAAGACATACGATCTACAACAAATCCGTTGTAATTCCCTCTTTGCTCTCAATCTCATCTCTCTTTCTCACTTAGAATACAGATCTACATAGACGCAATTCAATTCCCTCATATATAGTGAGGGGTTTCCTAAAAACCATAAATTAAACATAACTTCTACTGTTGGATCTCTGCCTAATGAACGACGTAGATTGACTACGAAATTACAACATTTTACAAGGCAAGTTTACATCTATTTTTAGCTTTGGAGGCGCTACCCCCGAGCCCTCTCCATGAGGGGGGATCCAAATAATCATCATCATTCTACCTATACCCCCCTGGTGATGTACATTTTACGGGAAGTGTTGTCACCACATTAAGAACTGGTGTCCAATGTGGCGATGCCTCTAAATAAAGAAGATAATCATGCTCCACACCCAATAGTTTCATGCATATGTTGTATTATATTCTATGTATCTGGTTTACTTGAAATGATATATGTATCTATTTACTTATACATGCATGTATAGCTATCTGTGTATGTACGTATGAATCTTTCTAAAAAGTTCTGTTGATTTAAACATCACTTTAGATTGCTTGCTAACTTTCCTTCCATGTTGTGATGTATCTTTGTTCCCTTCTTAACTGTGTGCTATCACAAGTTTCCAAGGGTCACACTAATCTCAACCCCCATGTGCTAGAACCTCTCATGCACCTTCCTTGACTCATTGCAGTTGTCACACCCTTACTACCAACAAAGTTATCTTACTTGCCTTTGTGCGAAATCATGGTCAAGGCATTACAATATGACCCATTACTGGGACTCCTGCACCAAATGGTCTGAGGTCTAATTGGGACTTCTTACCGAGGAGATCCCCTGACATGTTGGCAAGTCCAGCACCATCAATAGAAGAATGCATGACCCACATCTGATCCGCCATCTCCCATGTAGCTTCATCACGCCTAAATTGATTCCATTTCACTTTAACTTGCTCGATTACATGGTTTCAAAGCATGAGCACCTTTTTTTGTAAATATACTAAGGCTTTGTTTGAAATTCTCCATCTGGTTCCACCTGCAATACATACCAGTTAATTACATGATCAACATCCTTAACATACTTCTTAAAAAAAGATACATGGAAAACATCGTGTACTTTCACTGTTGGAGGCAGTGCAAGTCGATAGGCTACTGGCCCAATCCTCTCAATGATATTGAAGGGTCCACAAAACCATGGTGCCAGCTTGGCACATGATCCAATCCATAAGGAGCTCTTCTTCAGTTTGATGTGCAAGTACATCTATTCCCCAACATCGAACTCCTTGAAAAACTTGTTCCTGTCTGCATAACTCTTATGCCTATCCTGTGCTGCCTTGAGATTCTTCATGATCACCTGCATCTTTTGTTCCATGTCTGCCAACATATTTTATCCAATCAATACTCTTCAAAATGGATCACTCCAGCTAATGGGAATGTTACAATTCTGCCCATATAATGCCTCAAAAGGACTCATCCTCAATGACTCTCGATAAACATTGTTGTATGTGAAATCTACCAAAGGGAGATACTCTTCCTACTTCTGCTACTGAGGCATCACATACATCCTCAATCTATCCTATAATATCTTATTGACCCTCTCTGTCTACCCATCCATCTGTGGATGATAAGCTATGCTATAGGCCAAATTTGTTGCCAAACCTACAAATAATGCCATCCAAAACTTGGAAGTGAACTTTGCATCCTTGTCTAACACAATCTTCTTCAGAACACCATGTAGTCTAACCACATATTTGATGAACACCTGTGCCACATCAGTAGATGAAAACATAGACTTTAGTGGAATGAAGTGTGCAACCTTTGTTAGCATGTCCAAAATGACCATGATGGGGTCATGTTGCTTCACTGCCTTCGGAAAACCTATGATGAAGTCCATGGAAATGACCTCTCATTCCCATTCTGGAATCATAATCAATAGTAGCAGTCCACCTTGTTGTGAACTTGACTTGTGAGAAATTCTAGAATACCAAATATGCAAAGAAATATGACCCAGAACATAGAATAAAATGAGAAAAACAACAAGTATTTTATTATTTAGAGATGAAAGCAATGTTCACTTGCCTCTTCAAGGGGGCAACCTCCAGCAGAGCAGAGTTCTATTACAAAATAAGACTCGATATTTCTCAATGGGGAGTCTCTAGCCTCTATATAGGATTCTTACATACAATACCATGGGTAATTACCATGGTTCTTTCAATACCATATATCTAATACAATGGCTCGTTTGCAACTAACTATGGTCCCTTTCTTAAATATGGGTCAACCACTTACAATTATTAAGATGGGCTTTATTGACTTTTTAAATAACTATTACTATGACTCAACCCTATTGGGTTTATTACATAAATAAAGGGGTTAGGATTGGACCCTAACACCCCTAGATGTTTACACTCTACCTTCACTCGCTGAGAATCAAAGCATCTAGCCACAAACTTTGTTACAACTCTCTTCAAATTCAACCAATAGAAATATCTCTTCACCATCATTAGTGTCTTATGATAACCGCGGTAACCTAATGATCTGAATTGGATCCTAGAACACTCTCTAAGTTTTCAAGAACTCTTTTAATTATGCCAAAAAGATTCAAGTCTTAAAAGGATTGAGCTATTAGAAGGAATCCTCATGACAGTTGCAGATTGTGACCAACACAGAGCAACGAGGACCCTCAGTCAAGCACGCAGACCAAGAGCCCATGGTAGTGTGCGTTGGGGGCAAACTGGCAAAATCAAGAGCCAAATCAGAGAACGGGAGTAGATTTTGATAAGAGCTAATCGGGTATCGCAAGGCATCCCCCTCAGTGAAGGAAAGCCCCGAAGCGCTCAGACCCAAAAAAGTTATAAAATGCAGAAAAGTACCAGTTTCGGTTTTGGCAGAGCAATATTCCACAAAAACTAGGTAGGATATCAGAAGGGCCTCGAGGCGGTAAGCCGTTTAGATTGAGTCTTGCCTGATGCCACATAGCGAGTGACACACATCCAGTAGAGGAGAGAGAAAACTGCACATATCAGACGGGTAATCGTCAAGCTAATTATCTACCTGATATGCACGATAGCCATAGGATCTAGGTGGTCCAGATCAATGGTGGAGGTGCATCCCGATGAATGACTGAATTTGACAGATGATAAAGCAAGATTATATGGGATTTTGAGTCTGATGTGGACGATGAGTTGGCAAAAGATTCGTATTTCGCTGGAAAATGGAAATAACGACCATTCAAATGTGTCCAAGGAACCTGACACACTCACCCATTGCAGAATAGGTGGCCACCTCCCTGTGAAGCATCATCATAGTGAATGATTATGCAGAATAGAGGGATTCATACGGACAGAGGTAGGGGAATCGGGAAGTCGAGAAGTGAAAACGAATAGTCAGTAAACAAATTGGCCTTGAAGCCACAAATTGACAGAAGCAGAGACAAGAGAGCTGTAAACAGAAGTAAGAGGAGATCAAAGAAAGAGCGAGCTAACCTTCAGAGGCAAAGGCAACATCAAGCTAAGTTAGGATAGAAATAAAGGTAGAAAGAGAGTTTGTGTGCTCCAGTGGATACTTGAGGGGTTCAATTGCACTCCTTTGTAATGCCTATCTTGTATGAGTCTCAAATTGGGCTCGTACTATTGTAACCGACAGAAATTGAGAGTTAGAGAGGGAGTGTCTATGTACTCGTCATAAGACTTGGGGGAATCCAAGCATTGTCCCACTGATTGTTCTATGGTGTGAGACTCTGATTGAGTTCACGATTGTATATCTCTACTTTGAAAACATAATAGAGAGGCCACCACTGAAGGTTGGATTGGGAGACGTAGCCCAAGAGAATTGGGTGAATTCCTTATTAAACTTGTTGTGTTTATGTGTTTACCTATTATGTTTCCTTTACTACTTTCCATGCCTATGTATTTTGCAATATAATCGATCTATTGCATAAAATGACATAGGCATATCCATAAACATGAGTCTGTAATACCTTGTTAATTGTATTAGACCGATAATTTTGGATCAATTAGTATCAGAGCCTAGGTTACTAAGGTTAGACAAGCTTGTGCTAGATTTTGTTGCTGAATGCTAACTAGATCAAAGCTTAAATTAGGAGAAGGAGAGTTGGCTGAAACTAACCTTGAAATTGGAAGAGTCTATCCTAAGAGGAAAATGTCAGAAGAAATTCCCTTGTAATCAAACCCTTAGTTCATGGATAGTTTCATGACCATGAGAGCCATGGCAGAGGAAATGTATAGAGAATTTAAGAAAGGTAGAGAGGAAGATTCATCAAGCTAAAAACGAGATAAAGGAGAAGAAGAATATCTCCTCCATGACTACTCTAAAGGCAAAGGGAAAGAAGAAAAAATTCCCACACCTCTTAGTAGCCCTGAAAATAAAAAGAAGACATATTTGATTAAATTAGATGTTAAATTTGATTTACCAATATATGATGGAGAGTTGAATGCAGAGAAGCTAGACAATTGGATTAGACAGATTGATGTGTATTGCAAGGTGTAGAGCATTGATTCGGACAGTAGTAAGATTCAGCTGGCCAGCCTACGCCTTGGAGGCACTGCCTTGGTATGGTGGGAAGGCAGGACACAAGCTGACATGAAGAAGCATGGTAAAATTCTTTCTGTCTAGAGTGAATTTGTTTCTGCAATTAAAAAGAAATTCTATCCACTAGCTTATATGCAGCAAGCTATGATGAATTGGCAAACGTTTTGCCAATTGAAAGGGCAAAGTGTACAAAGCTACACCAAGAGTTTAGAAAGAGAGCCTTGATTCTATGAATTTCTTCAGACTCACTTGAAACTTTGTTGAAGTATATAGGTGGTCTACATAGTTATTTAAGGCACACTATTCTCATGTTTAATCCCACTAGCATAGATGAAGTATCTGTTCAAGCTACACATCTAGAGGCTAGAGGCAAGAATGTGAACCCAGAGGTTGGGGGATCATCAAAACCCACTGCAAGCAAGAATAAGGAGAAAAGAAAACAAAAATGGAAAGAGAGGAAGACAAATACTGTACAAAAGACCAAATCTTCATGCACTCATTGTAAGAAGGATGGGCATGATGATGAACATTGCTGGATTCTGCATCCGGAGCTGAAACAACAATTGCAGCTAGAGGTATAAAAGGTAAAATTTCTGAAGCATCCACTAGTAAGTCTGCACAATCTACTGATAATGAAGAAAATGAGAGGAAAAGACATGAAATTTTTCATATTAGAGTTGTTTCCAAGCATCAAAAGATTGATACTTTGTTTGATAGTGGTTCACAAGTAAATTTAATTTCTGAAGCAATTGTAAAGAAGTTGGGATTACTAACTGTTTAGTCAATTTAGTGTCCTAAATTGCTACATAAATTATCAACTTGGGGTTTGTAAACTAGTGAAGTGTAGTGCACTATATGTGCTAAATAACCCTTTCTTACCTCACTATTTTCAAGTTTATGTTGTTTTGGGGTTTTGTTCTTTTGACTTCTAGAGTTCTACAAAGTAATTGAAATCTTAATCTATTGCTAAAGTGAGAGTCTAAAAGTGCTTTTTAGGCCAAGTTTGGAAGTGGAGTTTTTAAACAAGAAAGTGAAGACAAAGCTTATCTTCTTGCTATTGTAATGATTTCCAAAGTATGAGCTCAAAAGACTCTTAAAACTGCTATCTACCTAATTACAAAACCAAAACTTAGGTGAGAAAATGGAAGTGCAGCTATCTATATCAAACTGAGGATGAAATACTTAGAATCAAAACTAATTCTACTATCTATTCTACTTGCAAAATTAAATTCTAATGAACTACTGCAATTAAGCTTGAAGGAAAGAAACAAAACTTAAATTTCAACTATACTATTTGTGAAAGTAAAACTAGATGAAGCATTGTTACCACTCTGCTATATAATTGAGGGAAAAATTAACTCCTTATGATAGTAAGAATTGAGAGATTCCATTCTTCACCATTCTAAAAGTAGTAAACATTAAAAGTGCAAGGAAAAACTCAGTCATTAGCAAGGCATTTCGGCACTTAGTATTAGGTTCAACCATCAACGAAGGGCTTTTGGAAATATCTCTTTAAATCATGAGTTGCTTGAATTGACAATAAAATGGCATCAAACTGTCTACTTCTAAACTAATGAACAACTAGTAATCTCATTTTATAAACTTAACACTTCACCATTTAGTTTGAAGATTAATCATCAATGAAAGGCTCCGAAAATATTAGCTTATATCATGAGAAAATGACATAAAACTATCTAACTCTAAACTATTGAACAACAAGTAACCTCATTTATAAACATAACACTTCGCTATTTAGTTTGAAGATTAGTCAACAATGAAAGGCTCTCGAAATATTAGCTTATAACATGAGTGACTATACTAAGAAGGAAAAGGTACTGAACAACAAGAAAATCTCATTCATAAATTCCATATTTCACCATTTAGTTTGTGGATGAACCATAGGCTGTGGAAACATACACTTATGTAATGAGTGACTAGACTTGAACTTGGAAACTAAAGAATAACAGAAGAAGTGAGCCTAAAAATGCTATTTGATACAAACTACAACTAAGAAGCTCGAGCATAAACGATTTTAAAGAACTACTGCTACACTGAAATGCACCTATCAGGGTTAGTAAAAACAAGTAACAAAAAGCTACAATATATACAATGTTAGAATGATTATGGACATAAATAAAAACACAGGAAATATACAGTTTGAACGAAAGAAAACAACAAATGTAAATACACAAAAACGAAAAGGAACCTCAACCACACAGGGACTCTCTGCATGGCCTTGGACTAGCAACGCAAATTTACTTCACATGCTCAAGCTGCCATATAAGGAAATAGAGTTTTTGTATATAAAAACAGAGGATTGTATGTCTTTCTTATTAACGGAAATTACACTACTTCAATGGCAAAACATTAACTAGTTCTGCGTTCCAAACACTAGAATTTATAGGATAAATTCATAACTGTTTCTAAGAAGAAAATATTCTACAATAGACATGTGAATAGGTCGTGCATCTGGGAATTTAGTCTCCGGTTGGCATAAACACTAAATCTCTAAACATGGATGTTGGATATGGTTATGCAGGTGGAAAAATGAATCCTTAGCTTCAAGAACATGCCTCAGACTCATTTGTGTGCTAAAATAGAGTTCTAGCTGCTGTAGGACTTCTCTATTGACTCCCCTTTGATCGGGATCTTCCTCGTCGAATTTGATCAAACGAATAGGACTCTATCCATATACTGAAATTTCCTTAGCTACCCATGTGGCTCGTTCCTCTTCTCAACACCTGTAACTTGAAAAAGTATGAATATGGCTGCGGAATGGCCAGTCAGCTGTGAAAAGTGGCTACATTCCGTAGCTGAAGAACAAAACCATATCCAAATAACACATAATAATATAATTTGAAAATCACTAAAATGGACTCCTGGAAGCAACATGCAATGGCTTTAGATGGTTTAGGATGCATTGGCATGGGAAAAGAAAAGAAGAAGGATGAAGAAATTGCTTGAAAAAGAGGCAATTTTGAGACTCAACACTAACCACACCTCATAAAATGCCATATCCATTAGGTTGGTTATGTGATAAAGCACAGCTACAAGTGACTAGACAATGTAAACTTAGGTTTTCGTTTGGGTCAACATTTGTAGATGAGGTTGAGTTAGATATAATTCCTTTGGATATATGTGGAATTGTTTTAGGAAGTCCTTACTTGTATGATAGGAAGGCTATATCTATAGAGTTGAGAACAAGTATCAACTAGTTAAAGATGGAATCAAATATATTGTAAGAGCTCATAAACTCAAGAATAATTATACTCTCATAAACTCAGGGCAAATGAAAAGAATTTCAAATTTATCAATTTTTTTTTTACTAATGGTTGTAAAGGAAAAGAAACCTGACAAAACCAATGTATTTGAGGGTTGTAAGGCTAAACAGCAAGCTGATTTCGAAAAAGTTGTTTCAAAATATGATATAGTATTTTAAGAACCTAAAGGTCTGCCACCCAAAAAGGAAATAGTACATGATATTAATTTGCAGCAAGATGCTCCATTGCCTAACATCGGAATGTATAGGTTTTCCACTTTAGAGAATGCAGAAATCAAGAAGCAGCTACATGAGCTACTCGAGAAAGGGTTCGTAAGACTTAGCACATCGCTTTGTGAGAAAATAAGATGGGTCATGGAGAATGTGCATTGATTACCAAGCACTGAATAAGATAGCGATCAAAAATCATTATCCCCCTCCTCGTATAGATGATCTATTAGATCAGTTGAAAGAAGCTGTTTATTTTTCCAAGTTGGACTTGCATAGTGGCTACCATCAAGTCAGAGTTACAGAGCAAGATGCATGGAAGACTGCTTTCAAAACAAAGAAGGGATTGTGTGAGTGGTTGGTTATGCCTTTTGGCTTAACTAATGCTCCTACTACTTTCATGAGAATAATGAATGATGTACTTAGACCTTTTATTGGTGATTTTGTCAATATATATTTGGATGACATTCTTATATTTAGTAAAACATGGGAAGAACATTTAAAGCATGTCAAGCAGACTCTAGATGTTTTGAAAAAAGAGAACCTTTATGTTAAGCTCTCAAAATGTGAATTTGGCAAGACATATTTGAATTATTTGGGTCATATTGTAGGGGGTGGTGAATTGAAGATAGATCCCTATAAGGTTGCAGTCATTGTAAACTGGCCTAAACCCAAATCTGCTACTAAAGTTAGAAGCTTCCTAGGAGCAACACAGTATTGGAGAAAGTTTATTTCTAACTTTTCCCTGATTGCAACTCCCTTACATGCTTTAACAGGATTGAACAAGGTGTTTCAGTGGGAAGGAAAATAGCAGAAAGTCTTTGACACCTTAAAAGAAAAGATTAGTACAGCACCAGTGCTAGCACTACCCGATCTTCAAAGACCATTTGAGATTGAAATGGATCCCAGTGACTATGCCATGGGAATAGTGTTGATGCAACACGGTAAACCCATAGGTTATCATTCTGAGACATTTAATTCTATAGTAGTTAATTATCCCACATATAATAAAGAATTGTATGTACTAGTACAGAGTGTGAAAAAGTGGAAACATTATTTAATGGGCAAAGAGACAATTATACATACTGATCATCAACCACTTCAATATTTGCACTCACAAACTAAGTTGCAAAAATCAAGACACTATAGGTGGATGGGTTTTCTACAACAGTTTAATCTTGTCATCAGATATAAAAAGGGCATACATTATACAGTTGCAGATATGTTATCCAGACCAATCATAAATTCATCCACTATACTTAAGCATAATTCAGTATTGCATGAAAGCTACATGGAATAGTATGCTCAAGATATAGATTTTAAGGATGTATATGCAACTTTAAGTCATGGCAAACAAGTAGAAGAATTTGATTATCATGTTAAGGACCAACTCTTGTATCATTTGTAAAATTTATGCATTCCTCAAATAGAAAGAGTAAGGATAATTCAAGAAGCACACACTTCTCTAATATCAAGTCACTTTGGTGTAAGTAAAATAGTTACACAACTGGAAATATTTTGTTATTGGCCAAAAATGCATGAGACAATTTCTAGATATGTAAGAGGGTCTACCATGTGTGCTAAAAGCAAGTCAAGCGATAGAAAACTAGGCTTGTACACTCCACTACCAGTTCCTTCTTATCCTTGGGAAAGTGTTTCTATGGACTTCCTTGGGGGACTGCCCAAATCTAGAAAAGGTCATGACTATTTATATGTTATTGTCGATAGGTTCAACAAAATGTGTATTTTAATACCTTGTAACAAATAGATTATAGCTGAAAAAACTGCAAAGTTGTTCTTTCAACATGTATGGGTTCATTTTGAATTAGCCACCTCCATTTTATCTATTCGAGATACCCGATTTGTTGGGAAATTTTGGTCGAGTTTGCGGGAATTGATGGACACCAGACTGAAGAAGAGCAAAGTTTTTCATCTGCAAACAGATGGCCAAACAAAGTTAGTCAACAGGACAATGATCCAGTTGCTCAGAGGCTATTGCAGCAAGCATCCCAACCTTTGGGATGAACATTTATGTTATGTGCAACATGCTTACAACCGAGCTAAACATTCTTATACACAACGATCTCATTTTGAGACCTGTTTTTGTTTCACACCAAGGTCTCCCTTGGATTTTTTCTTTGGTAAAGACGTAGCAGTTGATGGACACAATGATGTGGACAAGGCAACCACGTTCATCGAAAAAATCCAAGAGATTCACCAGGAAGTACAGGAATAGTTGGAAAAGAGCCAAGCCAAGTACAAGGCAAGGCATGATAAGCATCAGACTGAGCATAGTTTCCAAGTTGGTGATCAAGTCTGGCTGTATATCGGCAAAGACAGAATGCAAGGTGAAGGTAAGAAGCTGAAGCCAATAAGGTATGGACCTTTCAAGATACTTGAGAAAATTGGTGAGAATGCTTTTCGCCTTGATTTACCAGCCTACATGCACATCTACTCAGTTGTTAATGCAGACAGATTGAGACTATTTGAACCTTCATTGATTGAAGATCCTGAAGAGTAGAGTCAGATGCCTTCTATTGATGACCTGTTGCCTGAATATCTCAGTGAGTTATAGGAAGATACAATTCTAGACAAGAAGGTGAGAACTACGCACAGAGGGAATGTTGAGTACCTTAGGATTGGACTCAAAGGTTCAAAACCAAGAAATGCAAGATGGATATGAATTGAGCAGGCAAGGAAATTGTATCCTCATTTGATTGGTGCTTAAAAACCAACTTTTGGTGGTCCAAAAGCTTTTTCAGTGGGAAGGCCGTGATCCAAATTGGATCCTAGACCACTCTCTAAGTTTTCATGAACTCTTTCAATTATGCCAAAAATATCAAGTCTTAAAAGGATCAAGCTATCAGAAGAAATCCTTGTGACAGTTGTAGATTGTGACTAGCACAGAGCAATGAGGACCCTCAATCAAGTGCGGAGACCAAGGGCCCATGGTAACATGCGCTAGGGGAAAACTGGAAAAACCAGGAGCCAAATCAGAGAACGGGAGCAAATTCTAATATGCGATTAGCGCTAATCGCATATCACAGGGTGTCCCCTTCAGTGAAGGAAAGACCCGAAGCACATGGACTCGAAAAGATTATAAAACGTGGAAAAGTACCGGTTTCGGTTTCGTTGGAGCAGGATTCCACAAAAACCGAGCAGGATATTGGAAGGGCCTCGAGGCGGTAAGTGGTTTAGACTGAGTCCTGTCCAATGCCACACAATGAGTGACACTCATCCAATGGAGGAGAGAGAAAACCATGCATATTGGATGGGTAACCATCGAGCTAATTATCCACCCGGTATGCATGATGACCATAGGATCTAGGGGGTCCAAATCAACGGCAGAGGTGTGTCCCGATGAATGACTGGATTTGTCAGATGATAAAGAAAGATTATATGGGATTTGGAGTCCGATGTGGACAATGAGTTGGAAAAAGATTCGTATTTCATAGGCAATCTTGGAGCAAACAGAAATAATGACCGTTCAAATGTGTCCAAGGAACTTGACACACTCACCCGTTGTAGAATAGGTGGCCACCTCCCTGTGAAGCGTTATCACAATGAATGATTACACAGAACAGAGGGATTCAGATGGACAAAGGTAGGGGAATCGAGAAGCCGAGAAGGAGAAATGAACAATCAGTAAATAGATTTGCCTTAAAGCCACAAACTGACAGAAGTAGAGACAAGAGAGAAGTAAACAGAAGTAAGCAGAGAGCAGAGAAGGAGCTGAGCTGACCTGCAAAGGCAAAGGAAACATCAAGCCGAGTTAGGATAGAGACAGAGGTAGAAAGAGAGTTTGTGTTCTCCAGTGGAGACTTGAGGGGTTCAAGTGCACTCCTTTGTAATGCCTGTCCTGTATGAGTCTTGGATTGGGCTCGTACTATTGTAACCAACAAAAGTTAAGAGTCAGAGAGGGAGACTTTGTGTACTCATCATAAGACTTGGGGGAATCCAAGCATTGTCCCACTGATTGTTCTATGGTGTTAGACTTTGATTGAGTTCATGATTGTATATCTCTGCTTTGAAAACATAATAGAGAGGCCACCATTGAAGGCTAGACTGGGAGATGTAGCTCAAGAGGATTGGGTGAACTCCTTATTAAACTTGTTGTGTTTATGTGTTTACCTGTTATGTTTTCCTTTACTACTTTCCATGCTTGTGTATTTCACAATCTTATCGATCTGCTGCATAAAATGACATAGGCATATCCATGCACATGAGTCTGTAATACTTTGTTAATTATATTAGGCTGATAATTTCGGATCACCTAAATATGGTTTCACATTAAATTCCCTCAAGATGTCCTTCTTGACCTCATTTCTATCCGGTGCATATATCATGTCTTGGAACCTGACCAATCCATCTATTGTAAGATTAAAGTCCATGCCCTGTGCACTCGAACTTGTACCTATACATGTGTCTGTACTACAATGTTGTTGTAGCCTATGCACAATCTCCACATACCTGACATCCTAATGTCATTCCTATAAGATCCTATCCTTTAATTTTGTCTGATATAAGCTCACAACTACCAAGTGATGTACCTGTACCCGTCTGCTGAGAGCATGTGCCACCCTGCTCTCTTTACCTTTGATGTACTGGATCTCGAATTCAAACTTTTTTTTATTATGGGCAACCATCTAGCCTACCTGGCATTCAAATTCAGTTGGTCAAACAAATCACTCAACCTAATGTGATCACTCATAAGCACAAACTTCCTGCCAAGAAGATAGTGCCTGCACATCTTTAGTGCATGTATAATCACTGATAACTCAAGATCATGTGTCGGTTAGTTTTGCTCGTGGTCATTTACTTTCCTAGACTCATAACATACCACCTATCCATCCTGCATAAGGACTCCACCAAGCTCTCTCTTGCAAGCTTCTATCGATAGCATAAACTCTTTTTCCAGATCTACAATCTTTATTACTAGTGCATGCGTCAACAACTACTTAAGCTACTCAAAGCTAGCTTCACAATTGTTTGTCCATTCGAATTTCTTACCTGTCCTTTGCAATAAAGTGATAGGATAAGAAATCTAGGAGAAGTTTCTGATGAACCTCCTATAATAGCCTGCAAGGATGATGGAAGATCTCACCTTATCCACATTCTTAGGAGCTACCCACTCCATGATGAACCTTATCTTCTCTGGATCTCCTGCAATGGCTTTCTTGGAGAAAACATGTCCCAAGTAGTGCACCTCAGTTTGAAAGAAACTACACTTGATAATCTTGGCATACAATTGATGCTTTCTTAATAACCTCAACACTACTACTGAATTCTCGGCATGTTATTCCCCATTTTTAGAATATACTAGTATATCATCAATGAACATAATAACGAACCTACACAAATATGGTCACAAGACACTATTCATCAAACACATGAATGTAGCTAGAGAATTAGTTAAACCAAATGGAAAAATAACAAACTCATAATGCCCATACCTATTCCTAAATGCAATCTTGTAAATGTCCTCTTTTATGCATACTTGATGGTATCCATATCTCAAGTCAATCTTTGAGAAAACTACTACTCCCTTCAATTGGTCGAACAAGTCATCAATCCTTGGCAAATGATATATGTTCTTTATAGTCACTTTGTTCAACTTCTTGTAATCAATGCATAATCTAAAGGTACCATCTTTCTTCCTCACAAACAATACTGATGCACCCCAAGGTGATACATTTGTCCTAATGTATCCCTTGTCCAACATTTCCTTTAGCTGCAATTTTAACTCAACCAACTCAGGTGTGCTCATTTTGTAAGGTGCTTTCTATGTTGGAGCTGCCCCTGTCACTAACTCAATCGAAAATTCTACCTCCCTGTGAGGTGGCAACTCTGTAATGTCCTCAGGGAATACATCCTGAAACTACTACAACACTGGATATTTGTTCAACACATCTACATCCTCAACCTCCTTACAAATAGCTTGCGTTGTTTCCTGCTACTATGCTTTGCTTGCATAGATGTCACCATCCTAACTGGTGTGGCTTTCTTATTATCCTGTAAGACTCTTGGTTCTCCATTTTCATTAACACATTCAATGGATTTGTCATAGAAATCTATCTCAGTTCTATGTAGATACAACAAATCCATGCCCAACAACATCCTGTATGATCCCAATAGTAACACATTCAAATGTGTTGTTGTAGGCATACCATTTAAATCAAATGTGCCAAATCTTACCCAATGATTAACTCCCTTCTTTCTACTTGTAGCGAACTACACTAACCAAGACTCTACATGAAATTCCTTATTCAAACCACACTTATCCACCAACTCAGGACTAAGATAGCTATAATTAGATCTAGGGTCAATGAAAATAGGAATAACTTGATCACAAAGCTTACCATCGATCTCAATGGTAGATGTGTGGTGTTCTACTTTCTGGTTGTCCACTACTGCATAGATACGTGGAATACTCTACCCAACATCCCTAATAGACTGCACTTCTTATGCACTATATATCTTACACCTTCCACTCTAATGCCACGTAAAATCTCTCCTTGAGGTGTTCCTCACCGCATGTCCAACACTCCAACCAACCAATGGCCTCACCTATATGCTGTTGTTGGTGTTGTTGTGACCCATGTCCCTATATAGTTGCCTTAAATCTCTTTTGTGGAGCCACATTTTCTTTCCCATTTTCATGTTGAATCCTTGTCCTCTTAAGCTTCCATTTACCTATACCTTTGTCTTTTCCCTTCCATCCATGATGAGATTGATTCTTATGCTCTGATTTCTGATAGAAATGCTTCAGATTCCAAATGACTTCCTCAAGTGACTGAGGTTGATCATACTTAATCTGATCTCTAAATGATAATGGAAAACCACTGGAAAATATCTGAACTTTATACTTCTCATCAGTAAGATATGATACATACCTGAATAGCTCCAGAAACTTGGTCATGTACTCTTTGTCTTTCATTGATCCCATCTTTAACTCATAAAATTGTTTAGCCTTACTATCGTGGTAACTTTCTAACAAGCACTTCTTCCTGAAAAGCCTATTGATTTCCCACCAACTCAATTCATTTATCCTGATGTCTCTAACCCGCTTAATATCTTCCCAGCAAATGTCTTCTTTACCTTTCAAGATGAAGATAGCTATTCTAGCCTTCATCTTATCTGTGTACTCATGCAACTACAAGAATTTTTTCATCCCACGTATCCAAGCCTCTGCATCTTCCAACTTATTCACATCTCCATTAAAAGTAGGTGGTTTTTCTTTCTTGAATTCATTTGGTAAGTATCCCCTATCATTCCTCCTATAAGGATGATAACAACGATGATCATGATATCTATCGGAACCAAAACTAGAATAATACCTATACTCATCACCCCTCCTTTCCAGATTGTCCAACATGCTACCATCTCTCACTATGTTAGATATATCTGACTTATGTCTACCAAGAGATATACTACTATGTGCTCCATTAGTCCCATCCTCATGTGCATGGATAATCTGAAGAGGCCCTTGTCACTACAGTTTTGACAAACTCTAAAGAAGTATAGAATTGACCTCTACTTACTTGTCTTTTGTCTGTATGATCTGATCATTATCTTCCTTACAAATCGTTATCTCTTCCTTCAAGCTTCTCGATGTTAGAGCCTAGATCAACCTCAGGTTGAAGGGAGGCAATCTTAGGATAACAACAAACCAACCTTAACCCGGTAGCTAGCCCTACCAGGTCAGGAGAGGGCTCTCTCCTTTTCACTATCAGTTGAGATGACTGAATTGAATATGGATTTTAGGCTAGGTATAGTAGCTCTAGGGTTTTTTGATTGATATTGATGGTTTTGTTGCTAGATCTAATGGAGCAGGCAGTCTTGGATCCGGGAAATGAAGTCAGGAAAGCAGGGTGTTCTATGGGGCGAGGTAGGTAGGTGTTCTAGCAATTGAATTTGAATGCGATGGTAGGTCTAAGACAGGTGAGGCACTGAGGAGGCCATCCAAAAGGTCACGAGTCCTCTTCAAACTATAGAAAACATCAAAAACTAAATGTATTCCCAAGGTAAAGCACTAAAAATCAATGTATTCTACTTATCTATCTTGATTTCATTTAGTTAAGAATAATGAAGTTGATTTGACACACATAATACATGAGAAATAACTAATGATAGAAGGAGAAACAATGCTAAAGCACATTACCACAAGAATCCCACAAAAACTGCTGCAACTCCTGGTTTACATCCTTGCCAAACTGCTGTAGAGATGTACAAAATAGCTCAGAGCTCCCAAAAGTGTCCAACCTTTGCTAATGAATGAAAAAATACATAATATAGACAATAAACCACCTATGCTAGCCATCAGGGGTCGAATCCATGAGAAAATGGGTGGTTTCAACCATTTCTAAACAAGGAACATGAATATAGGCAGTGGATTAGCTTGCCTCTATTTCCATGGAAACTGATTCATTTACCCCTTAACCACCTAAAAATGATGAATCTACCTTCTAAAGTGATTTTGAAATTACATTTAAATATCATAGCATAATTTGCAATCAAGAATTCATCCATGATGAGAGAAAAAGTGAATTGATAGAATAACTAGGCGAAATTTGGAGTTTTAGCCAAAATTGGCAAAATTCATCCTATACGCAGCGCCACTAATCCTATGCGTAGCACCACTTTAGAGCTTGCTTTGGAGGCCTTCCCCTTAACCAAATTGAGTCCAATATGGCTTGTTAGAAAGGTATTCCTGTCTAGTTTCTAGAACACTTTGAATTTTTGGATTTGGAGGTCATTTCCCCCCTCAAACATGGAATCGCCCAAGGCTACTTCTTGTGTGTCCAAAAAGTAGCAGAGAGGTCACTTTTTGATGGTTTTTTGACCTTTAGGTGACCAAGTTGTGCTCCAAATTTTCTGAAACTTTTAGGGATTGATTTCCTCATCATCCAAAATCTGAATATGTAAGTCATTCATCCAACAAGTGCCTCCATCAAAAGCATAGCACCACCTATTGCTACTTCCTGTGTTGAAAAATTCCAAAAATTGAAAATGACCAAAATTCCTCAAAACTTGCCCAAATTTGGCACAAGGCTCCCTCACTAGTTGTTTTTATGGGCTAGTGAAGCCTCAACCAATATTTTTAGCTTATCATCCTCCTTTTGGGTCCTCAAACCCTTCCTTAACCTTGCCTTAAGTTTCTTTATCCTCATATTGCATATTTTATTCCGGGTCATGTAATGGTGGGCCATGTGATGAAGCATCTTCTTGTCTCTATTTGCCTTTTCAAGAAGCCCCTCAAGATGCATGTGTACCCTCTCAAGTCATGTCTCTTGGTATTTCTCAATCTCTTACTCAAGAGAGGTCATCTTGACCTTTGCATTCTTTGCTTTTTGCCGGCTCTCCTTGATCATTTGCAACTCCATGAGGTCTTGCTTGTTCGTCAAGTGCTTGTTTTCTTGTTAAAGATATTTGATAACCCATTTAGCCTCTCTAAATTAACCATCAAGGCTTATGTCTCATCCTCTTGCTCCTTGATGATCATGCCTTTGGCAGTCCTTGGATCCTGAGCATCCAAGTCAATGATATCAACTCCTTTTGTCTCCTCATGGCCAATAAGGTCAAAATCCCTCTCTTGTCCATCACTAGGATCATCCTCATGCATCTTTTTCTTTCCTTTGTCTCTACCCTTTTGTTGCTGAACAACCTGTACTTGGTTAGCTGGAGAAGAAGGCAAAGCCCCTTCCACTCTTGGCGGAGATAGCATTTTCCTGTGGTTTGGAAATGAAGACGAGACCCCTTCCACAACTTGTGGAGATAATACTTGCCTGGTAGCTGCAAAGAGCCTCCTAGTGCCCCTTTGATAGGTCACAAACATTGGTGCTCCAACAATTTCAATTTCTTTGACTTGTTCATGCCCTAAATGTCCACCTTCCTCTTGATGCACTGATGAAAATATTTGTGGGCCCTTAAACATCTCATGAGAAATTAAGGCCTCCCATGGCATGTTGAGAAGGTTCAACTGATGTAGAATAATGATCTTAATCAAAGAATAATGAAAGATGTTTCTTAACTGCTGGGGATATGGTTTCTTCTTGACATAATGTGCCATCTTCTCTAAGTTTCTGAATATGAAATAGGGAATATTCATCATTCTCACCCTACTGAAGTGCATAAAAAATCTGATGTGGTAGGCATACAACTGAGAAAACCTACCTTCACAAGTGAAGTACTTGATGATGATCTTCATGAGTGTAGCAAACCTGTCCTCCAACAATTTGATGGGGAATACTCTGCTGATTTTGCTATGATATTTAGCCTTAATGTAAGGCTCATAGTATTCCCTGTCAATATATTGTCCTTTGTTCCACTGTTCACCTATATTTGGAATGCCTGTAGCCTCTGAAATAATAGTAGGTGACAATGTGAATGTAACTCCAGTAAGGTTTACTCGATTGTTGTCTAGATGAGTCACAAATAACCTGGCCAATTCATGATGAAACTTGACCTTCTCCACCATTTCAAAGAAACAAAAACATGAGTGATGTTTGAAACAAGAGATGGCAAGTGGACAAGCAAGTAGTTCCCTCAAACTAATGGGCTCCTCCCTGATTATCTTTCCCCTTTGTGAGGTTTCCTCTAGTGCAAATTTCTTTCCCTAGAACTGTCACTAAGGGTATCTTCTTCCATTTCATATTCACTGTCCCTCTTCATTGGTTTTAATGACTATAAATGCTAGTGAGGAATGAAGGAGTAGGGTGGATGAATGATGAGTATGAAGAGATTTTAAAAAGAAGGAAAATGAGTGAGGTGAATGGGGATATGAATGGGATTAAGGGAGTGAAGGATTTGGGGATTTAGGGAATAAGGGGAGTGAGTAGGGTTTTGTATGTAGGGTATAGGGTTTTAATAATAGTGTATAGTTTGTGTATCTAAGGTAGGGTTTGGGAGTTTTATGTGTGGGAATGGGAAAATATGAAGGGAATAATGTTTAGGGAATCTAGTGTGGGGAATAGGTTTTAGGGAACAACAACTAGGTGAGGAAAGACAACAATAAAACAGGGGACTGTAGAATAAATGAGATATTTTAATGACAACTAGGGTTCATTTTTTAAGAGACAAACTCCCCACAAATTGAGTGAAAAAATTCTTTTTAAGCAAGAATGGAAATAATACTTACTTGTAAAGGGGATGAGCTTGTAGATTTAAAGAAGTTTGAGGTGATTTGGGGTAGTTGAAGGTGATTTTGAGCAATTCGGCAGTGTTTAATAGGTATGCAATGCCCTCAAATAGGTGTGCAACACCAGTGTAATTTTACACTGGCAAAATCTCACAAGTGCGCAGCGCCAGTGTAATTTTACATTGGAAAAATCTCAGAGGTGTGCAGTGAATGCAAATTTCTCCAAAAATTGTTGTGACTACCTCCTTTTGCTCAATGACAATTGAAAATCGTGTTTTTTAGCTCTCCTTGGCAATTTAATTTCAACAATGAGGGGACATAAGACGTAGATGGCCTTTTATAGCTTATCAACCATCTGATTTTTCATTTATCAAAGCCCACTTTATAATGTTTATTTGCTTTCCTGAAATACTCTATTTTTGCTGATATTTGACCTTTTGGTTTTTGACAGGTGGAGTGATGCTAATATCTTTGACTTTTTGCAGTGGCAGGAGTTGGGAATGTGACTAGGTGACCAGGAGTAGCACATGAACATTTATTGCATATAGAAACCAAAATTATATCAAATTACATGAAATGGAATAATAAAATACAAATGCTTTGTTTTACCTCAAAACAAGTTTTGAGGTTAAAGAGCGTTATTTAACTTATAAAAAGGAAATTATGATCTTCTAAACTTTTTTAACCTCCTCATGTGTCTACTGACCATTATTATTCATTTCGAATGACCATGGCAAATAACCCTAAGACCTAATGAAACTAAACCCTAGGACTGGTTTTTATAAATGAAATGAACTGGAATGAATATGAATGACTGAAAAGATATGTGAAAACAAGTCAACAGGTATATAGCATGAGCGAAAAATGAAATGAAACCCTATCATCATTTGATCCATGACCTAATGGAGTGCAACTCATCAGAATGGGATACCTAATATGAAATGCAAAAGAGCAATTTGATCACTGATGGCAATGTGAAAGAACTAACACTAACATTGGCTCCAATGGGGATGGTAGCTCCTTGGAGGTGCCAAGAACCATAGATCTCTAGGATAAGTAGACTAGTGCCTTGTCCATTAGGCAATATAGTCAAGATACTTCAAAAACTAAAACTGACACTATGAAAACTGACTCAAGACCCAAACTAACTCAAGACTCACAATAACACCAAACTGAAAATGATACCAAACTCAAACTTGATACAAAACACTCTACTTTATAGCCTTCACCTTGGGCCACAAGCTGAAATGAATTGTATTTGAACACTTTCAATGAAAGGAAAACAATATATACAATGATCATTTCATGATTTTCAGATATCACCTCAGAAGAAGTAGCGCTTCAAGAGCCTACCATTGACTGGTCCTCCTGAACAGTCTTGTCCATCCATATCCTTAAGCAGGAATGCATTCTGTCCTCTGTGTGCAACAATCTTATAAGGTCCCTTCCATAAGTTTTCAAACTTACCATGCTTGCCCTTATCTTCAATTCTAGCATCCTATCGTAACACAACATCCTCCAGCTAGAACTTATTTGCCTTTGTTTTCCAATCGTAGATCTTTTTGATCTTCTCCTGCAATCTAAAAGTATTTTGGAAGACTTCCTCCCTTGTCTACTATAAATGGATCATCTGATTGATTCTGCACTGAAAATCATCCTCCTCACTGCCGCCTCCTGTAATAACTTCATAACCAGAAGTACAAGGGATATTGGGAAAACTGTATCAATGTCGTAAACAAGTTCAAAGGGAGACATACCTCTGGACTTCTTTTGGCTTACCCTATCAACCCAAAAAGCATTAACTAAATTTTTATGTCAGACTTTCATATTTGTTTCCAGTAACTTCTTGATGATGTTCACCAATGACTTGTTGGATGATTTGGCCAATCCATTACCTTGCGGGTAATATGCTGTGGAGAGGCCCAAGGTAATCTTATACTTACTACAAAATTTGACCATCTTATTAGATTTGAATGCAGCTACATTAATTATTATGATTTTATTAGGACAACCAAACGAGATAAAATATTTGATTCCAAGAACTGAATGATTACCGTATTTGTTGCCTGCCTGGTTGGGATTGCCTTGATCCACTTGGTAAAGTAGTTGGTTGCTGTTAGGATCCACTTGTGCTGCATCGATGATGCTGGATGGATTTCCCCAATAAAATATAATCCCCACTGCTAAAACGGTGCATTGACTTCAACCGGTTTTAGAGGAAAGGGCAACAATTTTCTCTTACCTTGAAAGAACTAACATTCATGACAGCTCATGACTGTTTTGTACACATCTGAAAACAATTTTGGCCAGTAATAGCCAGCTCTCAGCATTTTATTTACTATTGTCTTCCAGAATAAGTGACCACCACAATCACCCTTGTGAAATTCACTCATCACCTACTGGGCTTCATCTTCAATTAAAGAGTTTAGCAAAACTCCTCCTGGATCCTTCCAATAGAGGGCATTATTCAAAATGTAGAATAGAAGCTTTAAGTTTGAGAGTTATACCTTTGCTTTTTTTCATTTTCAGAGGTGGTGAGAGGTGCTGGAGTATATACAATATTTCTAAATACCACGGTGACTTTAGAAACATCTCAGACACTTGAATCAGGGAGCTTTCTTCTTCCTCTGTTGACATAGCAGCAATCGGATTTATATCTAAAGCATGCAGGTTTGACTCCGCCATTAACCATGCCAGGCCTTGGCCTTTAATCAAATTTGTAGGCTTGACTCCAAATCATATTCTAGCATGGCTACAATCCACTTTCCTCGTCTTCCTTCTAGATCAGTTTGTATCAGCACATCTTTTACTGCTGCATTGGGAACATATGCAATGATGTGGGAGTGTAGAATATACACTAGGAAATGCTTCAACGCTTTGACAAGTGCAAGGGCCTATTTTTCAATTATGTTGTACTGGAAGGCAACATCTCTAATGGTTCAGCTGAAAAATGCAATAGACAGCTGAAAAATGCAATAGACTTCTCCGACTCATCTCGCTTTTGCATTAAAACTGTTGCCAACATATGCTCAGATGCAAATGAGAACAAAATGAAATCTTGCATGTAATCAGCGCTAATCAAAACTGGAGTTGTAGAGACAACATACTTTACCAAATTGAATTATTTGATAGCCTCCCCCATCCACTTCAATATGCTGTCTTTTTCCAACATATTAGTTATCTATCTTAAATGTTTAGCTAGATTAGGAATAAACCTTCATAAGAAATTCATCTTACCATTAAAAGTTTGTATTTCTTTCCTTTTCCTTGGAAAGTCAGTCTACTGAATCGCTTCCACCCATGAAGGATCAATACAGATGCCTTCCTTTGAGATAATGTGGCCAAGCAACTTCCCTTCATCCATGGCAAAGAGACTTTTGTTAAGATTGAGCGATATCCTAAATTTTGTGCACCGCTGAAAGACAATCCTCAAATGGTGAAGGTGCTCATCATTGGAACTTGAAAACACTGTCAAATAATCTAAATATACAACAAAAAATACATCTTTTTCATTTGCAAATGCAATATCCATCACTCACTGAAATGTAGTTCCAACGTTCGTCAAACGAAATGGAATTTTAGCATAATGAAATGTTCACCAGGGTGTGATAAATGTAGTATTATCTCAGTCATCTTCATTCACTAAAATTTGATTGTATCCTGAATATCCATCGAGTAGTGACATATGAGATGCTCCAACTACTCTCTGAAGGATACGATCCATCTTCGGCAGTAGGTAATTGTCCTTCAATGAGACTTTATTCAAATTCCATAAATCAATACACAATCTGATCTCCCTGGTCTTCTTTCTTACAGGAACAAGGTTTGAAATCCAATCAGAAAATTTGATTGGGACAATTATACCAGCCTTATACAATCTATTTACATCTTTTTCAATTGAAGGCAGCAATTTGGGATTGATTCTTCTCAGCTTCTATTGGAATGGTTTCTGATTTGGCTTTATTGGAATAGTGTGATGGATTATGTCTTTGTCATACACTTTGAGATCTAAATAATCCCAAGAAAATATGTCAGAAAATTCAGACAACAAAATAATGTATTTGGCTTTTACCTCGGGTAACAAAGCTTTGGGAAATTTTACAAATTTCAAATGATCCATTGTCCCAATATTCACATCTTCAACTCCTTTTTTTGTAGGAAGCAAACTTGGCTTTCTGACCACATCATCTGATCAAAGAATTCCTCCAAAGGTATGAGAGCTTTAGGAATTACATTGTATTTCAACTGCCAAACTTCCATCTGGTTCACCTCCATGTCTTGCTCATTGCTGTCATGTTCATTATCAATTGAAGCATCCTTATAATTCTGTTCGTTCTTTAAAAAAGAATTGATCTCCTTATCATCCCGGAACACTTGCCAATATCTTAGATTGTCTGGAACAACAGGGTGGTGTTTGGTATGGATCTCGAACTTGTTGTTGGGGTTCATTGGAACCTTCAAGTTACTTGCAGCCATGGCAAGCGAATCTACAATGAAATTTTGAGTACAAGGTACTGCTGTCAAAGTATAATCTGGAAACATTCTTAAGATATCCAAAACTGCATTATTGTAAGTCCTCATCCTTAGATGTTTAACTTGATATTCACCCTTGACTTGCTTGATTATTAGCTCCAAATCTCCATAGACTGATATCCTTTTTGCGTTCAACTTTTTGAGAATTTTCAAACCTGCAATCAATGCTTCATATTCGGCTTCATTATTAGAACAGTCAAAGGCCAATTTATATGAACAAAATCTAACATTACTAGGGACTTTATTTGGCTAGAAAATACGACTGCAAATCCAAATCCCTATGTCGGCACCATCCTTACCTACAGCTCCATCAAAATCCATGCTCCATAAACTTGCCTCTTCTTCAAGGTGCTAAAATTATGTTTCTTCTTCTACTTTAGCTTGACTGATCTCTTAACTTTGCTGCTATTCATCATATTTCTGCTATTCTCGGAATGTGGCTTGCTTAGTGGTACTTGCAATCTTTTGTCTTTCTTGGTCAAGGACTGCTCTGAAATTTTCTGAAATTTCTGAAACATCTTCTACTTCAACTAACTGACTATCAACATCATTAAAACCACTATCTAAATGTAATACAAATGAATCTAAGTCTATATGTACATCATTAATTGGATGACTAAGTGGTTTCTCCTTACTTGTAATCATGTATTTCATCTTCCTTTCCCGGTATAATTTTATCAGCTGGCCAAACACAGGGATTGTGGCATAGGAGAAATCTAGTTGTAAAGTCCCCTTAAGCTTCACACCCGATGATCTGGACAGAAGCATACCAAACCGTGGTTGAATGTCAGCAACCACAACATCCATCAGCACATTCTTAGCCAGGATTTGGTCTAAAGATACTACAGAGTATTTAATTAGGCCTATACAATGGACTCTGCCGAAATCGAAGGAATAGAGGTCATGATACTTCCTGGTAATGTCAAGGCCAAGCTTTTCCATAATGGATTTTGGCATGAGGTTATGGGAGGCTCTAGAGTCAAACATTGCATTATGAAGGACAAACTCATGCAATCTAAGGCTTATGTAGAATGGAGGGACTTCACTATCCTCAGACTAACCCTCTAAGGTAAGGCCAAAGATGAGCTCCAACTGATCGTCTTCTACATTGACCATATCAGATAAAGGATCTATGTGCAAAATTTTGGACACTTGGTTTTTGTAACTATTGTTCTTCATCAATTCAGTCAAAGGAATTGAAATTTTTAACTTAGCTATCTCATTTTCTAAATTAAAAGCTGAAATTCTATCTACCTCTTTAACTGGAAGATCCTTCTTCTCGGCTCTTTCTTTTGCTACATTTTAACTGACTGTTCTTCTCATTTACAATGTTGCTTGCTGATGGTCCTTTGCTGGAAGTAGGATCAGTAGGCTCCTTTCCTTTCTTTTGACCTCCTGAAGTTGTTAGCATTATGATTCAAGTGTTTTCCTTGATTGCAACTCACTCAAAGGTATGATACAAGTGATGGCAACTCCCAGAGGATAGATCATAGTGCACTAGGTAAAGAGAAAGATATATGCAGGTTGACCATGATGAAAGTGCGTATTTACGTGGGTTATCTGAGAAAAAGGCGCGTACACGTACACATGCAGGTTCAAAGAAGGAAAGTCGCGTACATGTCGGAAACTGTGGTTTTGGTCCATGGTATTTAGTTCGGAAGGACGACCCCAGGTATTGGTTTACATGGTTTTGGACCATGGTATTGAGAGAAGCCTAAACCTATATAAGGAGAAGATCATTAGGCCAAGAGGGGGTGCAAGAGGTGAGTAAGTGATGAATGTCTAATGAAGTGTGAGATCCAGATGCTGGTTATGGGTTGGTGATTCCTTGCTTGATCTGAACCAAGGTTACACTCATGTGGAGGATGATGAACGATGGAATGGGATCTCAAGGTTGGGAATGATTATCTTTATATGGTTTGATTATGATAGACTAGATCTATTGACGCATGTTTATTGTATAAATGTTATGATCTGGGTATGTTCTGATGTCTGAAATAGCTGCAAAGTTATGAGTTAGAATTTGCAGATCTGTATGCGGGTTGTCTTTGGAAAAAGTGCATATACACAGAGGTTGGGTTCGTCCAAGTAGCGTATACAGTACGAAGTATGATATTTGAAGTTGTTTTTGGATCTGGTTGTTGTTGCAGAGTTATGTAGTCTATTCTATGTTCTGGTGATTGTGTTGTTGACAGGGTTTCAGTATTGGGTGATTCAGAGATTGATGATGCAGGTTCTATTGCAATGGTGATTGTTTTATGGATCCAATATGAAAATGTATGAAATGTGGTCCCTAGATGATTGTAGGCTGGCACCTATGTACTAGTAAACATATTGGCCAATACAAGAGCCGGGGGGTTGTAGCTCCCTTCCAGGAGCAACTGGAAAACGAGTGAAGGTTGAAGCCTTCAGTAGGCTAACGCCTACATACTAGTAAATGGAATGGCTAGTACAAGAGCTAAGAAGGTTGTAGCCTTTTGCAAGTAGAAGCCTGCGTACTGGTAAAGGACTGCACCAATACATTGTAAAAGAAGTTTCTTATTAAAGGAAGTGTCATGCGGAAAGAGTTATTTTTGCGGACAAATCTAACCTCCCTAGGAGTCTAAGACTCTCTAGTGACAAACAAGACAATTAAGAGCAATCCTTCTCTAAACATACATTATTCTATGAGAAACC
>APFE030076088.1:2272-13747 GCA_000404065.3 Pinus taeda | reverse complement strand
GAAGTGACCACAAGTAACTTTTTAAAGATGAAACTCGCGCCTTTTGACCTTTACAGGGGTACGCACCCATCCTTTGCTTACAGAGCGTACAAGTACGCAGGTACAGTGTGTTTGGGGTGCGTACACGCAGGCAAGGTAAGAGAACCTGCGTACCCAGAGATAAACATTTTTTTAAGTGACTTTCTCTCTTTTTTGAAGCTTGACATGAAGAGCAGAGATATTAGGCTTGACAAGGAGGATAATATGACTATTAATGGAGCCATATTAACTGCAGATAGTCATGGTGACAAATTTCAGTGTAACAGGAAGATAGAAACAAATTGCAGCAGGTGGTTTTCACCCACATTGGGTTTCCACCTTATATCATGGTGTTCATGTGTGCTCTTTATGTGTGATGATCTGTTCTATTTACTTCTAATAATGTTATGATGCATTCACTGAAGATGAACTAACTAAATCATAAAGGTTATTGGATGTATGCTAGTTGCTTTTAACACAGTCGCGTATATACGCGGATATCCTTAACTAAAGTAGTGTATATGAATCTAAGTATGAAAATGAAAAAGTATTTGATTTGCTACTACTGATTCACCCCCCCTCTCAGTATTATTTCCAAAAATTGGTATCAGAGCAAGTCCCTTTGTAGAAGCTTGATCGCTTGAAGGAGATCCATAGAACAATGGGAAAGAAAGCGCGTCAAAAGAAGAAGACAACTCAAAGGAACAATGACAGCCTGTCAGTGAGTGGAAGCAAGTATTCAGATCCTGAATCACCTCAGATTGAAGACGAACAAGAAAATGAAGCATCAGATAAAATCATAGATCAAGAAGATCTACCTAGCAAAAGGGAGAGTGCTCTCAAAGAAGAAATTATCAGCTTAAAAGCTCAGTTGGAATGTGCTGTCAAAGTTCGTCAAATGTTGCAGGTGCTGAATGAAGAACAAGAAAATAAGATTCTCAAACTAAGGCAACAAGTGGAAGAAGGAAGAAAGTCTGAAGAAATTTTGAAGAAGCAATGTCTGGAAAAGGAAGAACAACATCAGGTTGAGGTAAATATCTTGAAAAGTAAATTAGAAGAAAAGGATAAACTATTGCAATTTCAAGATAGTACTAAGATTTTGGATGATATCCTTAGTACTCAATGGTCTCCTGCTATCAAAACTGGTCTTGGTTTTCATGAATCTATGGAAGGTGAGACAAGGAACTCTAATGCAAAATCTGAAATCCCCAACAAGAAGTTGAGAGGTCAATCCCATCTACAACTAAGGAAAGAAATTCCTCAAAGAAAATCTTTTGCTCCTAATTATGGAAGTGATAGACATTATTTCCTTCAATGAATAATGTTGAATGTTATGTATGTCATAATCAAGGACATGTTGCAGCTAGATGCAGAAGTAGAATGGTTCAAGACCATCACATAGAAAGATCTTCACGTTCCAGGTACTTCAAAGGATATTGTTTTTCTTGCAATATGTTTGGTCACAAAGCTGTTGATTGCTATAGAAGGAATAAGAAACATATAAGATGCTATGCATGTAACAAGCTTGGACACATAGAAAAGGAATGCAGGAGAAGATTTTGGGCACCATACCAAAAGGAGAAAACATCATCACAGATGAAGATATGGAAGAGAAAGGAAGTATAGCCAGAAAGAGGTAATATAGCAGAGTATACACACATGACAGACTCAGAGGAAGCTGAAAATGTGGAACCTCTGTGTTCTAAATCTCATACACGTGTTTCATGAAGACAAGTGACGTATATACGTGAGTTAGACGCTGCACAGTCACATATATGATGTTCTGAAAGAAAGCAGCAGTACAGAAGTCTGATATGGTTCAATCACTATTTGATGATAGCATGGCACAGACTCACGGGGAGCATATACTTCAAATAATGCATTGTTGGCATTATGGTTAGAAGTTGTTGATAAAGTTTATGAAGCTAAATGATACATCTTGCTGTTTGATCAAAGGAATGGTATTGCGGGTTTGAATGCTGATGCTTATGGTGCAGATCATATATGATGAATGATAGTCATGGTCTTGAATGAATCGCTGGTCTTAGAACTTGCATCTGCTCAGGGAGAGCATGGATGGATTGATACAACTTGGCATATACAAAGGGGAGCTCAATCAGAAACTTCAGCATGTACTCAGGGGGAGTATGGACAGCAAAAGGTATACCAAGGAAGAGATTATCTTGGTCCGCCCTTTGCCCTTGATGTCAAAGGGGGAGAGTGACTTGGTGTGGTGGTTGCCATCAGGTCCACAGGGGGTGATTGTTGGCATTATGATTCAAGTGTTGTCCTTGATGGCAACTCACTCAGAGTTATGATACAGGTGATGGAAACTCTCAGAGGACAGATCATAGTGCAACAGGTAAAGAGAGAGATATACGCAGGTTGACCATGATGAAAGTGCATATATACGTGGGTTATCTGAGCAAAAGGTGCGTACACGTACACAAGTAGGTTCACAGAAGGAAAGTCGCGTACATGTCGGAAACCATGGTTTTGGTCCATGGTATTTGGTTCGAAAGGACGACCCCAGGTATTGGGTCCAAGGTATTGGTTTACATGGTTTTGGACAATGGTATTGATAGAAGCCTAAACCTATATAAGGAGAAGATCATTAGGCCAAGAGGGGGTGCAAGAGGTGAGCAAGTGATGAATGTCTGATGAAGTGTGAGATCTAGATGCTGGTTATCGGTTGGTGATGCCTTGCTTGATCTGAACCAAGGTTGCACTCATGTGGAGGATGATGAACGATGGAACGGGATCTCAAGGCTGGGAATGATTATCTTTATATGGTTTGATTATGGATAGACTAGATCTATTGAAGCATGTTTATTGTATGAATGTTATGATTTGGGTATGTTCTGATGTCTAAAATAGCTGCAAAGTTATGAGTTAGAATTTGCAGATCTGTACGCGGGTTGTCTTTGGTAAAAGCGCGTATACATGCAGGTTGTGTTCGTCCAAGTAGCATATACAGTACGAAGTATGATATTTGAAGTTGTTATTGGATCTGGTTGTTGTTCCAGAGTTATGTAGTCTGTTCTGTGTTCTGGTGACTGTGTTGTTAATAGGGTTTCTGTATTGGGTGATTCAGAGATTGATGATGCAAGTTGTATTGTAATGGTGATTATTTTATGGATCCAGTATGAAAATGTATGAAACGTGGTCCCTGGATGATTGTAGGCCGGCACCTATGTATTGGTAAACATATTGGCCAATACAAGAGCCAGGGGGTTGTAGCTCCCTTCCAGGAGCAGCTAGAAATTGAGTGAAGGTTGGAGCCTTCAGTAGGCCAGCGCCTACATACTAGTAAATGGAATATCTAGTACAAGAGCTAAGAAGGTTGTAGCCTTCTGCAAGTAGAAGCCTGCGTACTGGTAAAGGACTGCACCAGTACATTGTAAAAGAAGCTTCTTATTAAAGGAAGATAGAAACAAATTGCAGCAAGTGGTTTTCACCCACATTGGGTTTCCACCTTATATCATGGTGTTCATGTGTGCTCTTTATGTGTGATGATATATTTTGTTTACTGCTAATAATGTCCTGTTGCATTCACTGAATATGAACTAACTAAATCATAAAGGTTATTGGATGTACGCTAGTTTCTTTTAACACAGTCGCGTATATACGCGGATATCCTTAACTGAAGTAGCGTATATGAATCTAAGTATGAAAATGAAAAAGTATCTAATTTGCTAATACTGATTCACCCCCCCCCCCCCCTCTCAGTATTATTTCCAACAGAAGTATCATTTTTCGCTTGTGTTTCTTTCCTTTTCTGAATCGTGCTAACTGGAACATCTTGATTCGTTAACGAAAATTGCTTCTATTGTGTTGTCATTGCATTCATATATCCTCTCTGATAGTCATCTAATTCCTCCTCCAAAACTACCTCATTTGCCAATATAAAGTCCTCATCTTTCTGGGCATCTTGAACATTTGCATATTCCTCATCCGCTGTCAAAAACATGGGCAAATCATCTGCAGTGAAGAAATGATTTGCTTCAACCACAGGGTCATTATCATCTTCATCCTCTAATCCCTACATATAGTTTTTTTGCAAGGGTGTTCTGACTTGCTGCTATTGAGCTACCTGATCTTATGCCTTTTGCTCCCGTTTCTTTATCCTGAATTGAGGTTGCTGTTGTCCTATGAAGTTAGGATTTATGATCATTGTTTCAGGCTTATCTACAATTGTAAATCAATCAAACATCTTTTCAATTTTCTGGAGAATATTATCTACCCTAACATCCGAGGAAGAGGCTTCCTCCTTTATAGTCACCTTCTTTTCGGTCTTCATCCTCGCCCTCTTGGCTAGAAAATTTGCCTCGACACTCACTGCATTCTTTTGCATATCCTCAAGAGTGGGAGGATCTCTTTCCCACAACTGATACGCCATGTCAGGATTGAAACCATTCGGAAATTTGATCAATGCTAACGCCATCGGTGGTTTGATATCAACTGGAATTGCATTGTAAATTGTATTGAATCTTACATAGTAATCTTGTACACTTTCTCCCACATTCCTCTTGATGTTTTCATACTCAGATAGAATTTGGAGCAAGTTGTTTTTCACCTCCCATCAGTCAAGGAATTTTCTATGTAGAGCCTGTAAAGAATTGATTGTTGCTGTTGGTAATGCTCTGAACCACTTTCTCACCTCGCCTCCAAAACTCTATACAAATAATCTCATGAACACATTTTCGGCATCTACCTCATGAAGGTCAAAGAAATCGTTCATCCAGTCAACATGGTGCTGTGATGTGAGTCTTTGAGTGGCATCAAACAAAGGTATTTTACTTTGATAATCATTAGGAATATCATCCAAGTTCTATGGCAGTACGAGAGGTGCATATCTAGTAGCCATGATTCAAGGTGGACTTGAAACTTGGGGATTTATGAAAACAAGGGTAGTTGATGTGATGGGTGTTTGAAGGGTGATAATAGGCTGGTGAGGGAGTGTGGGTATGAATGGAGATGACAGATGAATCTCTGAAATATGGGAAATGATGGTGAGGTGAAAGATGTAGAAGTCGAATCAGAGAGTTCAGGAATTCTATCAGTAGTGAGGGATGATTGAGGGGAGTTTTGCAGATTTCGATTACTTAACAATTTAGCCCTTTGGATTTCAATATATTTGATGAATTCTGGGTCTGAGACTATGTCCGGAAATTCACTGTCAGATGTGGTTTTGATCAGGGAGAGACCAAAATGTTTGTCAAAAGGGAGATCTTCAAGATATTGAAACTCGACTGTGCATGAATGAGATTTGAAAGCCTGTCTCGGACTTAATGAACTTTCTTGTCTGAGTATTCATGGAATGAGATTAGGATTTTCAAACACATGAGGAGGATCAAGATCAGGATTGGACCTTGTCTATCTTCTTGAAGCCAGTGTGTTTAAGGTTCTTAATATTTGTTATATTACTTCACAACTTTTCACTTTTCAGCCTAACGAATTCTAAACTTATCATCAAAAAGCTCAGAAATCAATTGTACTGGGGTGATTTGTCTTTTTTCCCTAGTATGGTCACCACTATGTTAGAGCCTAGATTGACCTCAGTCTGAAGGGAGGCAATCTTAGGATAACCACAAACCAACCTTAACCTGGTAGCTAGCCCTACCAGGTCAGGAGAGGGCTCTCTCCTTGTCAATCTCAGTTGAGATGACTGAATTGAATATGGATTTTAGGCTAGGTATAGTACCTCTAGCGTTTTTTTATTGATATTGATGGTTTTGTTGCTTGATCTAATGGAGTAGGAAGTCTTGGATCCGGGAAATGAAGTCAGGAAAGTAGGGTGTCCTATGTGGCGACATAGGTAGGTGTTCTAGAAATTTAATTTGAGTGAGATGGTAGGTATAAAACAGGTGAGGAGATGAGGAGGGCATGAAAAGGGTCATGAGTCCTCTTCAAATTGTAGAAAACATCAAAAACTGAATGTATTCCCAAGGCAGAGCACTGAAAATCAATGTATTCTACCTATGTATCTTGATTTCATTTAGTTAAGAAGAATGAAGTTGATTTGACACACATAATACATGAGAAAGAACAAATGACAGAAGGAGAAACAATAATAAAACACATTACCACAAGAATCCCACAAAAACTGCTGCAACTCCTGGATTATTTCCTTGCCAAACTACTGTAGAGATGTACAAAATAGCTCAGAGCTCCCAAAAGTGTCCAACCTTTGCTAATGACTGAAAAAATACATAATATAGACATTAAACCACCTATTCTAGCCATCAGGGGTCGAATCCATGAGAAAATGGGTGGTTTCAACCATTTCTAAACAAGGAACAGGAATATAGGCAATGGAACAACTTGCCTCTATTTCCATGGAAACTGATTCATTTACCCCTTAACCACCTAAAAATGATGAATCTACCTTCTAAAGTCTTTTTGCAATTACATTTACACATCATAGCATCATTTACAATCAAGAATTCACCCACGATGAGAGAAAAAGTGAATTTATAGAATAACTAGGTGAAATTTGGATTTTTAGGGAACACTGGCAAAATTCATCTTATGCGCAGCGCCACTAATCCTATGCATAGCACCACTTCAGAGCCTATTTTGGAGGCCTTACCCTTAATCAAATTCAGCCCAAGATGGTTTTTTGGATTGGTCTTCCTATCTAGTTTTTGGAACACTTTGAATTTTTTGATTTAGAGGTCATTTCCCCCCTCAAAAGTGGAATCGCCCAAGGCTACTTCCTGTGTGTCCAAAAAATAGTCTTCCTGTGTGTCCAAAAAGTGGCAGAGAGGTCACTTTTTGAAGGTATTTTGACCTTTAGCTGACCAAGTGGTGCTCCAATTTTTCTAAAACTTTCAAGGATTGATGTCCTCATCATGCTAAATCTGAATATGTAAGCCATTCCTCCAACAAGTTCCTCCATCAAAAGCGCAATGCCAGTGGTGCTGTGCACCTATTGCAATTTCCTGTGTTGAAAAATTCCGAAAATTGAAAATGACCAAAATTCCTCAAAAATTGCCCAAGTTTGGCACAAGGCTCCCTTATTAGTTGTTTTTATGGGCTAGTGAAGTGTCAGCCACGATTTTTAGCTTATCATCCTCCTTTTTGGTCCTCAAAGCCTTCCTTAACCTTTCCTTAAGTTTCTTTATCCTCATATTGCATATTTTATTCTAGGTCATGTATTGGTGGGCCATGTGACGAAGCATCTTCTTGTCTCTATTTTCATTTTCAAGAAGCCCCTCAAGATGCATGTTGACCCTCTCAAGCCATGTCTCTCATCTTTCTCAATCTCTTGCTCAATAGAGGTCATCTTGACCTTTTCCTTCTTTGCATTTTGCTAGTTCTCCTTTATCATTTGCAACTCCATGAGGTCTTGCTTGTCGGTCAAGTGCTTGCTTTCTTGTTAAAGATATTTGATAACCCATTTCACTCTCTCTAAATTAACCATCAGTGCTTGTATCTCATCCTCTTGGTCCTTGATGATCACGCCTTTGATAGTCCTTGGATCTTGAGCATCCAAATCAATGATATCAACTCCTTGTGTCTCCTCATCGCCAATAAGGTCAAAATCCCTCTCTTGTCCATCACTAAGATCATCCTCATGCATCTTTTCTTTCCTTTGTCTCTACACTTTTGTTGCCGACCAACCTGTACCTATTTAGCTGGAGAAGAAGGAAAATCCCCTTCCACTCTTGGTGGAGATAGCATTTTCCTATGGCCTGGAAATGAAAACGAGACCCCTTCCACAACTGGTGGAGATAATCCTTGCCTGGCAGCTACAAAAAGCCTCCTAGTGCCCTTCTGATAGGTCACAATCATTGGCACTCCAACAATTTCAGTTTCTTTGACTTGTTCATGCCCTGAAGATCCACCTTCCTCTTGATGCACTAATGAGAATATCTGTGGGTCGTTAAACATCTCATGAGAAATGAAGGTCTCCCATGGCATGTTGAGAAGGTTCAGCTGATGTAGAACAATGATCTTAATTAAAGAATAATGAAATATGTTGCTTAACTGCTGGGGATATGGTTTCTTCTTGACATAATGTGCCATCTTCTCTAAGTTTCTGAATATGAAATAGGGTATATTCATCATTCTCACCCTAGTGAAGTGCATCAACAATCTGATGTGATAGGCATACAACTAAGAAAAGGTGTACAATCACGATAACAAGTTTAAGGCCAATTGTTGTGAATTGATTAGTCTAATGCCTTGGCTTGGACCACACATTTATAAGCATAGTGATTAGGCTAGTGCATTGCAAATGGTAAAGTGCACGATGACAACCGTAACAATAAAAGGTGGGGATTCTCCAGGTAACATGATGGATGATAGGATGAAAAATTTCACGGGTGGTGTGACCACTTGACTAGCCGAAGGAAGGACAGTCTTAGTGCTTTAGGTAGCTGAAAAGAAGCATGGGACTATAAACTATTCTTCCTGGGAGCTGCGTGATGTTGGAGCTACGCGCAGAAGAAAAGAGTCACAAGGTCCGCGACCATGCATGGGGGGTTGTGCGATTGCACGGGTTGGCCAGGAAGTGACCATTGAAGTCATTGTTCATGATGGGATGCTCGTCTTGAGACCAAATGGAGCGGGCAACAAGCATTTAAGATGCAATTTATGGGCAAGATTTGGGAAAATTTGTTGCCAAGGGAGCATTAATGAACTGGATTTGGGGAGGACGGTCGATTTTGAATTCAAAAAGCACTATAAATTATAGAGGGCTACCTAGCAAACAACACTTGGTCATTTTCAAATTGAGCTATTGAGCAGAGCCCTGATTGTTGAGTGCTGAGAATTGATTGAGCCCCTGAGTTCGAGAGTGATAGATTTCTGCACAGATGCAATGACAATAGTTGAGGATGTTATGATAATAGAAATGACCATTGAGGAGGCCGTGCAGGCCCTGACTATGGGGGATGCTCCGGAAGGTGCCGGGATTGTGGTAGAAATATTGAAATCACCGCGCACGCCAAAACCAATAAGGACAAACAAGCAATGGTTCTTGTACATGTGTCCTCATGGAACCCACTGCGCACCAAGCTGTCAATGGAGGAGAAGAAGAAGAAGAATATCTAGAGGATCTTATCATTGTAGAGGATGAGGATGAAGGCATGGAGGAGGACACTCAGGCTACAAACCCCGTGACAAAATTTCCCATCTATGTCCCCCCACAAAAAGGGAAGGCTAAAGTGCATAAGGACCTAGATGAGACCAAGAGCTCACTCTAGACCCTGCTCCTCCTAAACAATATTATGTTTGAGGGCACGCACGTGGGATATGTTTTGAGCCTGAAATTCAAAGATTGGGACCTCGCTGACCACGAGAAGTTACCTCACCTTGAGACCAGGCACCTTATGAATCCCAAGCAAACCACCGCGATGGGGGTGGTAGAATTAGAGTCGCAGAAGTGGTTGCACAGGGTGGAAAATTCTGGGCTACTGAATTTGCTTTGGGTGCCACACTTCCACCGCACACCAATAACCATTTTCATGATCAAACAGCTGCTTTTCCTAGTGCATGATGGGTGTTTGTGGCTAGAGGAGCCCATCCCCATCACGGTAGACTTGATTCACTACATATCTTCGCTTCCATGCAAAGGAGAGGACCCTGCAGACATCTCAGAAGGGAGGGGCAGTGACTTGGCCATTGTGAGGCCATGAAGAAAAAGTACAAGCTGAAAAGGAAGAAGAGGGGCTATGCAATCTCTAGCATCAAGGAGAAAGCAGTATGCATGGTGACCCAAATCTTGGTAGGAAGGGTTATTTGCAAGTGCTACACAGATGAAGTACCCGTGCTGGTTGTAGCACTGGCTGAGTAGTGCATAGAGGGGGTCTAGTTTAACTGGTCTGAGTTCCTCTGCAAGGAGTTTTAGAAGATTGGGATGAAGCACAGGAACAGGGAAAAACACTCCACTATGTATGGCTTTTGCTGTCCATAGTACTCGTGGCAAGGGAATTACCCGAGGATAGTCAATTCCCGATAATTGACAGGGCCCTGCTAGAGGCCGCGAAGTACACTTCGTTCTAGGCCACAAAGAATGCTAAGAGGATCCATGATAGTAAAATCTTCTGGGTGTTCATGGAGATGAACCTTAGAATGGGGATCAACTGCAAGCCATGGTTGTCGCCCACTGTCTACAACAGTTTGCGGATTTTTGTAGAATTCAAAGTAGACATGCATAAAATTTACATGACCCGACTAGACAGTGGATAAATCTACCCTTCGTAGCCATAGACGACATCCTTTTTAATGCACTAAAGGCATGGCTACCAGAGTGGCGCACCCCAAACATTGCAGAGATGAAGAAGTCAGTGACACAAAGAAAGAAAGATGAGGTGAAGCTACGCATTGCACAGTTGGCCAAAAAACGAAGGAAGGAAGCAGGGACAATAGAAGTATAGGTGGCGTGGGACACTGCACAGAAAGAAACTGAGTAGGAAAAGGCCGCAACAATAGCAGTAGCACAAGATACAGGCACAAAGGCAAGCAAGGGCCAAATGATGACTTCGCAGGGGTAGGAAGCGAAGGAAGCAGAGACAGAAGAGGAAGGCGCACACCCACAAACTGTGTCAACGTAATTGAAGCACCAACACCCAACAGAGCGAGCAAGGTTATGTAAGAAGGTCAAGGCATCAAAGTTTTCTATTGACCTGATCAGCCTAACCAAGGGTGATCTACATGACATCGACGACACATTGCATGATGTCATCTCTAAGGCTCTCTAAGATTTCATGCAGGAGAACTAGAATGTGTTGGGGGTGCAGGAGAACCAGATTGTGTTGGGGGCCCTCAGAGCATAGTTGTAGAAATTACAGGCACCCCCTCCTCAGGTTAGTACTCTTTCGACCAGCCTCAAAGTTGGCTTAATGAAAATAGAACAAATGTTGCGCACGTGAATGACAAATACCATAGTGCTGCTAGAAGGGGCACTAGTGACAACAAATGAGGCCAAGAGGTCTTCAGTAAGTGCACTGCAAGGTCTCGGTATCAATCTAGTTGCACTCCCATGAGAGACCTTATATGTGTTGCAGGATGGGATAACTGTTACACAAAAATATTGTCACCTTGATTATTTGCAGTCAGTATGGGTCTATCACCACCTATACCATCCTCCTAAGCAAGTCTCAGACCTCAGCTCTTCAAAACAAGCTTTGGAAATGAGAGAAAGACATCAAAAAGCAATGTAACTCTGGTTCTGCACTTTCTCTCACTTTTGCCTTCGGGCCCGCACCTTTTGTTCAGGATATCTGCGTACTTATATGCTTTGTATGTAAAGGGGAGGGTGCGTACCCCTGTGAAAGTTAAAAGGCACAATTTTTATCTTAAAAAACTCACTTTGGGTTAATTCTAGAGTTTTCTAGAAGGTTTTTTGACATGGATTGTTCGCTCAAAGTGGTTCATGCATCCCATAAGAGGAGGAACTAATCCCTTGTTAGGAGGAGCTATCCCTTTGAAGGAGGATTCTATCCCTTT
>APFE030076072.1:57293-68556 GCA_000404065.3 Pinus taeda | reverse complement strand
TTAATATTTCAACAGTGACATCATTTGTTGTTCATCACATTGTGATATCATTTGTGGTGAACATCAAATGCCATTGCAATGGATGAAAAACAAACACCACTGCAATATGATGAATAATATCCATCATTGCAATGTGATGACCAATAAATGTCATTGTAATGTAACAAACAATGAACACATTATTGAACATGATGCCTACGATTGAATACGGCTAAACATTTACTAATGTGGTTGACTAATATTTATCAATGTTCATCTATAGACAAATGTGATCGACTATAATTCCCATGGTGACCATGGTTCAACATGGTAGCCATGTTGATTATGGTTGGTGTTAAAATGCAATGACCATCCAAATTAGGTATGTCAACTTTTGACAACATTTAAACATAATTGATGAATTATCCATGGTTTACCATGCTTGGCCACTTCATCTTGATTGACCATGTAGCTTGAAGTTAATTGTGCTTGAAAATGGTTGTTCATACATAACCATGTTTGCTCATGGTTCTGCACACTAGTTTAATACCTTTGAGAATGTGTAGAAGGAGAATTGTTGAATGTGAAAAAGCAATATGTGCATCAATAATAACATTATAATATTATTATAACATGAGTTATGACATATAATAATCATAATATTATATAATTATTATGCCGACGGAGCATGTCATTTTGGATTAACGATTCAAAAATTTTAATTTAATTTTAAATATTTATTAGTTGGATGGTAGGGATTTAACCTCCACAAAATATTATAGAATATTTAGTAGCAAACATAAATCAAAGGTTGAGATTTTTTTTGTGGTAAATTTTTTATTGCCTTCTAAACGGTGATGTAAATGAAAGAGTAGAAAAGGCTAGGTCAAACTTTCACTAGGAAGACCAAGCCATCTCCAAAATTACACTCTATATATAGAGGCATTTAATATCAAAATAGTCTGTTGACGGTGCTGGATACCGCCAACGTGTAGAGGATCTTCTCGATATGCGACCCCAATTAGACCTCACACCATTTGGTGTAGAAGTCCCATCTCGCTATATGGTTCAACCACCATTGCAAAGGTTTTAGAGGCATGCCTTGGTTGCAACACATACACAATAGATCACACTCTTTGGGGCAACAAGTATGTAAGCTTTGTGTGACACCAAATGTAAGATGCATAGGGAACTTCCATGGTTGGTAAAGGAAAACAAGCCTCTGATTAGGGAAGTAATAGTAATATCCTAAGGGAGACCAAAGAGCGAAGGGAAAGGCTTATTGATTACCTGCAAATTAGTTCACAAGATAAACAACAACCGTGAAAGCATAACAAACTCATTCAACAATATCCATATCTAAGAAACGAAATAATTCATTAGTCTTAGTATGTAATCAAGCCAAGATATACTGCAAACATAACAAGAATAGTCTTACTAAATCCACGATACATGAATGAAGAAGTGTTTGTTCATAGAGCTTCTGATTATAAATGAAATATTCCACATACACTATTACATAGGTGAAACGCTAGATTCAGTAGTGGAACATGAATCCACAAATTGCTTCTCCAAAGAATGATTTATCTCCTATGCAGTACAAGAGAATCCAAGGAAAAACTCTAAGAATCCAAGCCCTTTTCTTGAGTTATGAGGAACTATTTATAACAAATGACAATGACTTTTGAGTTTCCTCATTACTCTTCAACTTCTATGACCTATGGAATTCCATACAATCTTTCATACTCTATACATGACTTTTACATTCCATATGTGTCTTTTCACATTCCACATGTGTCTCTTGGAATCCATTACATAAGACTTATTAGAAAAGACAAAATACGTATAAGACGGTGGCTATATGAGGAAAAACTACTAATAGGAAAAAATGTTATCGAATTGATAAGTCATTGGCTTCCTCATGGAGCTCATTGGTGATGTATGTATCCCATGCTTGAAATCCATAGAGATGACTTTGATCTGAACCAACAAGTCAAAGCTTAATTGTACACTATTCCATAGCCATGACAATTTCATGTGAGCTTTAGTTGGTGCGATGACATATTGTAGAATAATTTCTTTAGTGATCTCCAAGCCTTCTTGTTCCAATGCTCACTTGATTTTCACTATATACCCCCTCACTTCCTAAAAGATGATTTCCCAACCTCTTATTTCTTCAGGTGATCCTATTGAAGGCATCCCATGTTTCTGTGCTAGAGACCCAAAATTGTTTTGTAGTCGACTATAAGGAGAAATAGTGCTAATCGACTGTTCACCAAGACAGATGTAGTTATAATGATGGAGTCTAAGTTTTATTTTTCCTAACTTAGTGGAAATATTTTCCTTTCTAACTAGATGTTGTGGAACATCTAGATATTTGGCAACCCATTCCCGTAGTTGATAAACAACTCTGTTTGCCACTTTCAGGAGCCTTAAGAATTCTTATTCTTTCTTGTGAATGCCAACAATGGGAGCCACTACTTCTCACAAAAGTATCAGTTCATCATAAAATTATGCCATTGTATCCTCCATTGGCCTGAATTCCTCCTATATGGATGACTTCCATTCTATTGTGTTAAAGATGTGGGAAGATAGTCATTGATTTTCTGTAGCGAGATGTTCCTCTTGTTGCTTTATTGCAACAAACTCTTTCCTCAGTTGCACATTTTCATTTAACAAATACTCTAAGCTGTCCTCTGCTGTTGTACCAAAAGCAACATTAGCCACCATGATTTCCTAAGGATTCCTCCTCGTATTAGTAGTTATTGCCTTTTCTATGGATACAAAGACTATATTTTTTGGATCATTTGGGAAGTACATTTTACTTTGTTACATGATCCTTTTCTTGAGCTGGTCAAACGTGACATTACACACATCCATGACAATGTATTTAGGTGGAGGTGTGATTCCCATTTCACCAAATGGGAGATGACCACTTGTAAGAGGAGGTTCTGTTGAAGAAACGGGTTCATCACCTATGGCTTGGATTGTATCATATTCCTCCAACTCTTCCTCTATCTCCTTTGTTAATTGTTCTTCCTTCAACCTATGTGATGCTTCCTCCTCTTGTGACTACCTTTGTCCCTCTTCTTCTACTCTCCTTCTTTCCTCTTCTTCTTCCTGCTAATTTCTGAGCAACTCATCCTGGTTCCTCTTCTCATCTTCTTCTTGTTGCATATTTGCCTCTTATTATCTCCTTTCCTGTTTAGCTTGAAAATATCCCTTATTCAAAGGATCAAATTTCCATTTCCTGCTACTTTCTCCTGTCGAATCGTGCTTGATCCTTTCTCTAGGAGTTGCATTCTTTGCTTGAGCAGTTGCTTGCAGTGCCTCATGTACCTGGACATGTTGAGTTGGTGAAGCTTGGGGGGAACCAAATTCAATTTCTGGATGTGTCTTCCTCAGTGCATTGTATTATTTCTTCACCTTCTCATCTTTTGTTTTAGACATTGATGAATATTCCCAAGTGAAATTGATCCTTTCACAAAGTTTACTGCACACTCTCGTGGGGTCATATATGTGAAAATGCTTGACTACAAAGTGCAAGTAGTCCAACTCTTGAATTTATGCGTCTATCACCTTATGTCTCTTAAGCTCATACAATCTTATTCTTAAAGGGAAAGTGGGCCATGGGGATTTATGCCTTCTAAGGAGGACTTGTGATAGCCCTTTGTTAAACTGATAAGCCACTTCTTGTAGGACCACCTTATTAGTTACATATCGCAGTATGATATGAGGAGAAATCTTACATCTAAAGCATTGGATTCATGTACCTTCATGCACAACAAACTAATCCATGATATCATGTGATGAATACTTCACTTGGACGATCATGCAAGGAGGATCAATCTCATATATCATATGGAATATGAATGTGAAGAAATGCTCTACTAACCTATCATATGCCCCTATGAAACTCAAATCTAACAAGACCCTGCAATGGAAGTAAACTGGAAACATATTCTGCAGGGTCAAGTTCCAATACATTCTTGGGAATGCATACCGTGCAAAGATCCCGTCCAATAGAAATGTAGACATGTAGAACTTTGGTGCCTAGTTTGACCTTAGAGATGCTTTAGCCTACCCAACATTACGTTGCAACTAAAAATAAAGTAAATATGCCCAATTGAATATTTTTCCACGGGTGACTACCATGTTGAGCATATATATCCAATTACCTTCAAATGCTTCAACACTCTTTAATCCATGCAACCTACAACACATAGAAATCGGGTATTGATACACATCCCTGAGAATCATGGTTAGGTAAATTACATATGGGCGGTGTCAGAACATAGTAGGCTCTCGACACCAATATTTGATGATTTCACTTGTGTCGAGATCAACCCATCTAGCGTAAAAGTTGTTATTGGCATACTCTATGGGATTTAACATCTTATAATAGGTATGAATGTATTCTCTGTAATAGGTGGCAAGTTGACCATTGCTTTCGCTACGAAGCACCAAATATGAACCATACATATGTCTGAGAATCCATTCAATCACTTCTACACAAGGTATGATTGGGTACTTGCATGCAATCCTATGTATCATGGACCACTTGATATTGATGTATACTTGCAAGTCTTCCAAATTTTTAGAGAATAGTTTCTGCATGAATGTGTGTTTGATGTCTTTGCATGTGACCTTAGTAGACTTGTCTACGAAGCATTGTGTATCTGCAAGAATGCGGATGGTAGGATTTGTGACTTTTGTTGCTTCTTGAGTGCTTGCTTTTGAAGCTTCTTTAGAGGCCACTACGTGTAGCAAGAGGCATCATTCCAACAAATGATGAAAGAGAAATGAGGCTAGTAGCTTTAACACCTATATGTGGAAGCACACTCATGGAAACAAAGATTAGTTTTATAAAATATTCTATCTATTACAAGCAGTAACTTATCAAATTATATTCAAAGAGCCATCAATTATAGTTGAGATTATAGTCCTATCAATGATAGGACATGGCTACTTGTACAGGGAAGACATCTATATAAAAACAAAGAGGTTTCACTATTAGAGCATGAAGGGAAGTTCAAGGGTCATTCGAGGCTTTGAGGTGGGATCATGCACTCAAGTAGGAGAGAGAGATCATCAAGGGCATAAGGTGCAATAACAAAGCGTAAACGAAGATCATTCGAGCCTTCAAGGTGTGCTCATGTGCTCAAAGAGACTAAGAGGGCACAAGGGCACACTCTGAAGGGATGAAGGGGTCATGATTCAAGCCTTCAAGATGAAATCATGAGCTCAAGAGGGAAAGGAAGGAGCAAGTGTGCATGCTGAAGAGACGAAGGGGAAAAAACTCATGTGTTCAGGGTGCACTCATGTTCTTAAGCAGGGCGCAATTCTTCGTGATGAAGGAGTGCACTCTTAAGGAAAACTTGTCTTTCTGGGCACAATTTTCTAAGATAGTCAAGTCTTTTTATTCCAGAAGTGCCCTCTATCTTGGAATGGCTCAAGGACAAGTTTAAAAATAAGATAGAGTGATAGAAATGTTGATAGGAAAGATCTACAAGTTTTTATAGATTCTGTTGCAATCATGACTAGAATATGAGGAGTTAGAGAATATGCAAAGTCACAACCTACAATAATAGTTTGACACTTTTAGAAACATGAATGAATTGAAACATTAGTAAAGAAATTGAGGATGAGTGAAACACCAACAAGGAAAGCAAGATCGGCAATAAAAACATCAAAGGAAAGCAATAAAATTGACATGCAAAACTTACTTGGAATGAAGATCAACAAAGAGCTCCTTGATCCAAAGATGTGCGCCCAACCTAGATGAGAATGATTATGAGAAAGAATGATTAATTGGGTTGATTATAAATATATTACATGCAAATTTATTCCATGCATGCTCGCCACTTTTCGATGAGTGAATGAGTTATCTAAGCAAAGTGAAGTGGACTCCTATTTTCTAGAAGTGCGCCCACATGCAACAAGAAAGGGCATCCATGAGTTTTGAAAGGGTGCAAGTCTTCGTGTCAAAGGATTGTGCTCAAGTGAGGGCGCACTATCTAAGCATGAAAGAGTGCGCTCCAAGAAGGGTGTAGTTTTTTAGCCCGAAGGAGTGTGCTCAACAAAGAGAAAACTCTTTGTAATCTTGAACTGCACTTTCACTTTAAAAGTGTTTTTGTTTGCTTTTGTGTGTGTGCATGGCGAATAAGTCTAGTTAATAAGTCAAGAAGAGCTATGACTTCACCTATCCTTGGACAAGATAACACAAGCACTTCTCAAGGTGAGGTGATTACACATAGAAAACATTGAATTTGGAGGATGCGACATTTAGAGAAAACATAAGAATAACAAATCAAACAACATGATGACACTAAATAACTTGGAACGATAGTTCACATAGGCTCGAAAATTGAGTTAGGAAAAAATTTTGGAGGGTCGTTGTCGCAACGATAACATTTGGAGACATACTGGGAGAACCCCAACTTTTATATTTTGGTTTCATTTATGCACGAAGTCTCAATTTTCTAAGAAGCATTGATTCAATCAATGGGTTACCTTAGCTCCTCATTCTACTCAGTTAAAGATAAAGCCTTCCACATTCCATTACTCGGCATAATACATTATAAAGCGAGCCAAATCATTTTGATGAGAATAAGTGTAATATAAAACACAAATCAAAACTAATCTGAGTGTGTTTTCATCTTTGGTGTTGCTCCGCTACCAGGTGGCCTGGACAATACCCCAACGAAGTCATTTCAGGAACATAAACATTGCTTCACTACCAGTGCACTTGGACAGTACACCGACAAAGTCACTTGCTTCACCTCCCTGCACAGGAAGCATTTCTCTTCTTTCACCCTTTATTTATTTCTTTTAAATATGACTGTGATTAAAACTTCTTGTTTTTTAAATGGGGTGGAAGAGGGATCACGACTTATTGAGAGATTAAGAGGTTTCTCCTTCAAAGACAGGTTTATAAACCTTTGATAATTAGTATGCTAAATATTTTCCCCTCATCTTTCTCCATTCAAATAGATAGGCGAGAAAATAATATTAACAAACATAACCAAGTGCAAGAATGAGAATACTAAATGTATATAGGCATTATGATTTGCTTATGGATTCCCGACTGAAGAATTGTATTTTCCACCTAAAAATCATTGAATTTAAAGATGTTAACCATATCAAAGAAGAGAATCATAGATAAGATGAGGGTTGCATGTTACCCCAAATTTCCTTTCACAAAATATTATCCATATAGTATTTAAGCTCAAAACCAACTTTATGCAAGGAATAATAAAATTGAAAAACCAAGCAGGAGAACGAAAAACAAAACATGAATGCAATGCATCTAACTAAATGCAACCTATCCTATCCTAAATTAAACATTACAGGATCATGTTAAGTGAAATGAAACTTAAAATGCAGCCATAGAAGTTGCTCCCAAATTTTGAGTCAAAAGATGTGAACGTGAAAAATCAAAGTGAGGTACAATGCAGTGAAAAACATAAAAAACCAAAACATCCACATTGATAGGTAGAAACAAGAAATGTAGGCACAATGGTGTGACACACTTAACTTCTCTATTGAACAAAAGAATCCACAACAACAATCTCTATAGGGTTGATGACCATGCAAGACTCGATTAAATGCATGAAGGGATAGACCATGAGAGATGGGTCCTAATCGACAGGACTCTTTAAGGGAATCTGTAATAGGATCATGGAAACAACCTTTAGGAAAAATTTGACAAGAAAGATTGACCAAAGACAAATCCATATCATAAGCAAAATCAAGATGTTGACCATAATCTATATTTTCATGTGAGTTGAAATTTTCAGTGGATGATTTATCTAGGTGGCTCTAGAAATGTCCAGAAATAGAAGTGGCCTTGAAAAAGTTCAAAAATCAAAGTCATTGGATTGAAGTGAAACCAGGACCAAATCGTAGTTCTTGTCGTCTTAATTCCAATGACATGAATGACACTCAAATTCGAGTTCGTATGCTCAAGATATCCATGGTCAAAATCATGGTCAAACTAGGCTAAGTGGCAATCACTAACGAGGCAACAATTTGGAAAACGGTCAGCACAAAAACTCTGGTGGTCGGAAAGGGAGTTTTCCAGTAATCCTTAAAATCTAGTGAACAGTTTTTAACCTTATGGTTTAAAAAATAAAAATATAAAATATAAAATTGGGGTGGCGAGTTGCCACCCCTGCCAACGATTATATTAAATATAGAGTTGGGGGTTCAGGGCCTGTAGCTCTAACCTGGGACCCCACCCACTGTTAACAATCAGGTATTAAAACATAGTTCAGGATTGACAGGGCTTGAATCCATGTCGGTCGGGTGACCGACTCGCCCACGCGACGGTCCCATAACCATATAACAAACACCGCCGAAACTAACAAACCACCAACGGTAAAGTTAAATAACATGCAATTTTTTTTGTAGCTACTGAATATTTTGGGGAGGCCACTAGGTTGGAACCCAAGCCTTCCCAGGCTAATCTAGGCACCCACCAACAACCCATGGGCAATCCTTTGAAATATCTGCCAGAAATCTTATATAAGAACCAAATTTTGTCCTTCGCCCAAGCATCAGAGGCCAAGTACGAGTTGCAAAACCATTAGCGGAACCATGCCTAGGAGAGAGAACAAGTTTTGAGGCAGAAAATATTCTAGGGGAATATTCCCTAGAATATTCTACAAAATATTCTCATGCAAAATCTTGGAGGAATCTAAAAGATTCCTTGGAGGGCAATTTTTCATAGAAACAGAATCATGTCAACTTTATGCTCAAACGAGCCAGAATTTCACAAGGAACGTGATGGTGTGGTCCATTTCTTCATCTAAGTAGAAAAATTTTAGGCAATCAACAATGAAGAATCTTTGTAGAATCTTGAGGAATCTAAAAGATTCCCTATGAGGTTGATTTTTGACAACGACAGAATGATGCCGACTTTATAGTCAATTTTCTCAGAATTTCACAAGGAGTGTAGTGGTGTGTTTAGAATTTCCGTATAAGAAGTGTATTCTTCATCCATCTCCAGGAAGGAATCATTAGGGAAATCTTCAAGATTCTCGAGGGTCCAGATTTTGATGCTGTGAGTATGGGGTCAAGTTTATAGTCGTTTGACACGATTTCGTGCCACGAATTCAACGTTGTATGTTAGGATATTCCGACACATAGGAAATAGTTAAGTATAACTTGGTCTAGTGTAGAGTTAGGTAAAGTGTGTTTCTTTACTATGTACTTTTGTAACTTACAATCTAATGGTCACGATATGTTCTAAATATGAAGTGATCCGACGGTTCATTCTTTCCTCGGTATTACCGACACTTGATCCATGGCTTAACACCCGATTAGTCCATGATCTCTATTTAAAGAGCATGGAGGGTCATTTGTAAGGTGACTGTTCATGAGAGAGCCTTATCTAAATTTTCTTTCTTTTACATTAATAAATTGCCTGAAGTGGCCGCGTTGGCTCAGGCTGTGGACTGTTTCCTTGTTTGAGGGTTTTAACCACGTCAAGAATACTGGTGTATTGATCTATGATCTTTTTGTGAGTGCTGTCCTTTGGTGTTCTATCTGAAGAACTTACCATGTAAATTCCTACATGGTATCAAAGCTATTTGAGGGCCGCATCTGTTGGTGATCCAAATCCAAAGCCAGTACAACTGCATCCGATTGTCATTTCCTAGATCTACTGTTTCTGACTGCTTTCAGGCCAAGATGACTGCTCTATTATGTTAGGGGCATTTGTTCAAGTGAAGAACCCCTTTCATTTCACGCGAAAATGTTTCTGATATCCATATCTACGTCAATTTTAAGATGTGGAGGTATAAAGTGTTTAGTTGCAGTTTTAGTTATTTATCTCTATATTTATTTCAGTTTATTTATCTCTCTATTTTTTATTACCGGATCTATACCTTTCATTTCCAAGGTATGCTCTTTTCCCTACGACTCTACGCGATCTAGGAAAATCAGAAACAAAAAAGAAGGATTTTCTCTCATGCGTATGCTCTTTTCCACTACGCCTTAGTGTGATCTTGGAAAATCAGAAACATTGAGGAAAATATTTAGTTTCTGACAAAATCTAACTTCAAGCCGTAAGGTTTGGTTTTTTTTGCATGTCCATTTTGGGTTGTGTGGTTTTTGTTTTATAGGAAAAAAGGGCTTTCTCAAGGAAGCACACACTCCAAAGCTTCAGTGACTAAAAAATAAAAATAAAAAACCCTTCCTCTTTTTCAAAAATTACTAGCCTTTTAAACTAGCTCACTTGGTCCAAAGTTACTTTATGAGAATAGAGGTCTTGGGTTCAAGTCTTTCTATTTGTTGAGTTATTTTTTCAAAAAACACATGTAACTTAAGCTTTAAAGCTACTTTATGTAAAAGTGTTCTCACCCATTATAAATAGCAAGTCATTTATAATTCTAAAGTCTCTTTATCTTTTATTTAAGCTACAATTTAGTGGGTAGCTCATAAAGTACCATTGTAAAAGTGATTTTCAATTATTTATAAAAGTGGGTCACATATTTTTTTTTTTAAAGTGAGCTAATTAGATTAAGTTTGGAAGGAGGGGGGACTTTTTTTAAATATAACATTATCATTCACATACTTCGTCAACATCTTTAACAACTTTTCTTTAAAAAGACATAACTTCTACATCCGAAAGCCATTTTCAGAGCCAATTTTTTTGGAATCAGCCTAATTTTTCGAGAACTTTCCATTAGAACACTTAGTTTCAGCATCTACAAATTCAGTTTCTGTTAAAATGGAAAGTCCATGCCAAGTTATTCTTGATAGCACCAATTACTTCCAATGGTGGTTCTACATTGTGGATTTACTTAGAAGTAAATGTCTTTATAGAATAGTCTCAGGCCAAAAATCTAAACCTAAAGATGAAGAAAAGGAAGCCAAATGGGAAAGCAGGCAAGATCAAGCACATGGGTTGATATGGATGTCTATTTATCCAAACCTTAGATTCCATATCGTAGAACTTGATACCCCTAATGAAACAATGAAACAATTCACTAAAGTTTTTGGAATTAAAAATGAAATTAGAGCCCATCAACTTGAAAATGAGTTGCTTACGTTGGACCCCAACAATGTTTCTTCCATTGAAGATTTTTTGTCCAAGTTCAAGACCCTTAGACTTCTCTTGGAAGGTGTTAAGGTTAAGAAAGAAGATGGTAGCCTTATCTATTCCATTCTTACTAAGTTGGGACCAACTTACTCTGTGTTTGTTTCCACCTTCCATTCTACTAGAGAAGCATTTATTTCTCAAGGACAAGACTACAAGTCCCCCTCTTTTGATGCATTT
>APFE030076072.1:31647-50323 GCA_000404065.3 Pinus taeda | reverse complement strand
AGAAGAAGCTTGGAGTTCCATTAAAACAGATGTCAGTCACTTTCGTATTTTTGGAAGTGAAGCATGGGCCCATATTCTAGATGAAAAGCATAAAGCTTTAGAACCTAAGAGTGAGAAATGTACTTTTGTTGGATATTCTGAAGATGTAAAAGGTTATAGAATTATTCCATTTAAGTCCAAAAATGTTATCATTAGAAGAGATGTAAAATTTGATGAAAATAAATCGGCCTGCGAGCCTAGTCCGGCGGATGTGCCACCTCTTCCTATCTCTTCTACTTTTGAAAACATTTCTTCTTAAGATGATGAAAGTGAGGATGACAATCCTCCCCCACCTTCTCAGGATCCTCAACTTCCAAGATGGGTCCGTGCTACTCGGGATGCAGCAGGTGATCTTGTTGGTGATCCTACAGATCAGCGACGTACACGTTCTCAGTTTGAAAGAGCCTCTTCTTTACTGGCTCAAGCTCCAGTAAATCATGATCCTGACACTTTTGCAGAAGCTTCAGGCCATCCAAATTGGGAAGCAGCTATGAATGAAGAATATCATTCATTGTTGGCAAATGATACATGGGATCTTGTTCCTCTACCAAAGGGACGCAAACTTGTTAGATGTAAATGGGTTTACAGAACCAAGTATGGACCAGATGGGAAAGTTTATAAACATAAAGCTCGTCTTGTTGCTAAGGGTTTTTCACAGGTTGAAGGCATTGACTACACTGAAACCTTCTCCCCTGTTGCCAAAATGAACTCTATCCGCCTTGTTCTTTCCCTGGCTGCCTCTTTAAAATGGGAAGTCCATCAGATGGATGTTAAATCTGCCTTCTTGCATGGGGACTTGCATGAAGAAATCTATATGGAACAACCCATTGGCTTCATCCAAATAGACTCCAGCCTTGTATGTCGACTTAAGAAATCTCTTTATGGTCTCAAGCAAGCTCCTCGGGGTTGGTATGCCAAAATGGATAGCTTTCTTTTAGAATCTGGCTTTTCTAGGTGTTATTCTGACAATACTGTCTACACCAAGAAGGTGGGCAACTCTCTTATCGTCCTTGTTCTTTATGTTGATGATCTTATTCTTACTGGTAGTGATCCCAACCTTATAAACCATGTGAAGTCCAGCCTTAAAAAGAAATTTGAAATGACAGACTTAGGACACTTACACTATTTTCTCGGTCTTCAAGTCTTGCAATCCAAGGAGGGTATTTCCCTTTCACAGTCCAAGTATGCTTGTGATATTCTTCGTCATTTTCACATGGAAGATTGTAAGCCAACTCCTTCTCCCTTTCAGTCTGGAGTCAAACTTTCAGTCACTTGTACTTCCCCTAAAGTTGATGCTACCTTATACCGTCAACTCGTAGGAAAAATTTTGTATCTGACCCATACTCGTCCTGACCTTTCCTTTGTTGTTTTCCTTATTTCTCAGTTTATGCAAAACCCACATGAAAGTCATTGGAAAGAAGCTAAAAAATACTCTGTTATGTTCGAGGTACAGTTCAGTTTGTGATTCATTACAGTGCATAAGCATCTCCTCTATTGGTTGGTTTCACTGATTCCAATTGGGCCGGTGACCCTGATGATCAAAAGTCTACTGCAGGTTGTCTTCACTCTTAGTTCTAGACATATTACATGGGCTTGCAAGAAACAAAGTTCCATTTCTCTTTCTTCAGAGGAAGCAGAGTATCATGGTGTCGTACAATCTAGTAAGGAAGCCTTGTGGCTTCATCAAATCCTGTTAGAGTTTGGCTTTCAGCAACAACATCTTACTACACTTTGGTGTGATAACCAAAGTTCCATTCAACTATGCAAATGTCCAGTCAAACATCAGCGCATCAAACACATTGAACTACACATGCACTTCATCAGAAAGCTCATTCATGACCATGTTCTTGAAGTGCAATATTGTTCAACCGATGATCAAGTTGTAGACATCTCTACAGATGCTCTCACAGAGGTGAAGTTTACTAAACTTCGATTTATGGTTGGAGTTCAAGAAGTTGTCACTAAGGGGGGATAGGCTCTAATGCTTCATTCCTTCTCCTATTGTGTCATATTTGTACATCTTTTAATCCTATCCCAAGTTGTTCTTAAGGGGGGATGTCAAGATATTCCGACACATAGGAAATAGTTAAGTATAACTTGGTCTAGTGTAGAGTTAGGTAAATTGTTTTTATTTACTATGTACTTTTCTAACTTACAATCCGACATTCACTATATGTTTTAGACATGAAGTGATCCAACGGTTCATTCTCTCCTTGGTATTACCGACACTTGATCCATGGCTTAACACCCGATTGGTCCATGATATTTATTTAAAGAGCATGGAGGGTCATTTGTAAGGTGACCATTCATGAGAGAAGCTTATCTAAATTTTTTTTCTTTTACATTAATAACTTGCCTAAAGTGGCCACGTTGGCTCAGGTCGTGGACTGTTTCCCTCTTTGAGTTTTTTAACCACGTGAAGAATACTGGTGTATTGATCTGTGATCTGTTTATGAGCGGTGTCCTTTGGTTTTCTATTTGAGGAACTTACCCTGTAAATTCCTATAGTGTATACATTTCGTCAGCAAAGATTTCCAATTTTAGGCCATCCTAGGAAGTGGAGGTATATGATGTAGTGTATGCCATGTATTTCTTTTGATTTGCTGAGATGTTCTTTTTTAGATTCTTGTTACCATTATGTTGAAGGACACTTGTATGCCACGTCATGTGAGAATTTATTATCTTTTCATTCTGAAGGAGGGCCCATATGAGTGAGAGTTCCTATAGGAGAATGTCTCATGGAGAGACATGCCACTTTGGTTGAGGGTGTTTATCCTTGTAATGAAAAAGAATATTCCATGTACATCATCATCATCATTTTGCAGTATTTAATGAAGTGATATCGCCACTCTTGACACTGGACCTGGAGACGTAAGCCACACTGGGTGAAATCTGTTATCAATATGTTTTGTTTTCTTGATTTGTTGGTCGTCATTATGTTTCTTCTTCCTTAAAACATGCACATGTGGTTTTTCATACTCTTTCACATGCAATTTTGCTAACATCACAAAAGTAAAAGACCTTGGTTAATTTTGGCAGCTGAAGAGATCCAAATCAAGTTTGTCATCAGAGCAGCCTTCTCGTTGATGTGAATTGTGAGTGCAGAATATTGAACATGCAACAAGAAGGAAAATGGAGAACACCAAAGATCTCTACGAGGACCTCCTTAGGATGGCATGTATAACACCCTCCTCCCACATCTACCCAAGCAACCAACCATCTAGGGTAAAGATGTGACGAGAGGCTACTATGATATGATTGAACATCCTAGGTGACCTTAAGGAAATGGAATCGATAGAAATAAAACACACAGACCTCCCCCAGGTGCTTTAGGACCCCCGGGAGCTAATTCACCACTCCAGGTGCCCAACCCCTGAGTTAACCTAGCATTTAGATGAATTAAACCCAAATTTGTTTCCATGACAAGGCATGCATGCAACTGTAACCCTATAGTCACTCTCACAGGCTTACCTGCCAGTGACCAGAGACCCAAGTTTTTAGTGCTATTCCAGCGACTCCAGGATTTGAGCCAACGTTCCAGGCCCAGAGCCCAGGTCACTGCCCAAAATTGAACCATCCCTTCAAATCAGTAAAATAACATGGAAATGATAGTACTAAAGCAAACGTTTATTCAAGACATTAACTAGACCCCTACTAGCCATGAAAGGAATTTTGTCAAACACTTAGTAAACATGCAACCTACAGGTGTAAATAACAGATCTGAGCATAGGGGTTTCATTCTTATTTGAGATTCACTGTAAAGCATTTTACCCTTATCACATTAGTTGTCATTTCATCCATTAGTTCATAGATACATTGATCATTCAATAACAATTAAGAACATGATGAGAGCCAGTCATGGTTGTTGTCATAAAACATGTAAATAACTAGCGTAATAGGGATAGAAATACAAATGAAATCACGGCCATATAAACCACATATAATCCGTCATAATTATCATAAAGATACCAGGAGAAATAACCTTTCCTTAATGATGCAAAATCAAAACCCAAGATGGGACTTCAACGTTCCACCTGACCGTAGAATGGCTGAGCCAAATCTCTCTTCATCCATTCACCCCCATGCCATATTCCAAGCATGAATGTGGGATCTCATAGAACAAATCAATCAAAACTCATCCAGGGCTTCTAGAGGCCATCCACCTCAACCCATCAAATAGTGATTCCACCTCACGGTCAGACATCAAAAAACCATCATCAAATTGGTCTCTATCCCAACCATCTAGGGATCCAGAGCATTTGTTCCAACCTAGCTTCAAGGACTAGTAACTCAACCCACGATTGCCACCAAGATCTAGAGAATTTTTCCAACTAAGGCTCCAGGACTAGTAACTCAACCCACAACTGCTATCGGGCTCTAGAGCGTTTGTCCAACCAAGGCTCTAGGACTAGTAACTCAACCCACCAAGGGATCCAGAGTGTTTGTCCAGCTAAGGCTACGGGACTAGTAACTCAACCCAAGTTATTACAGGGCTCTAGAGCGTTTGTCCAACCAAGGCTACAAGACTAATAACTCAACCCAAGCCGTTATAGGGCTCTAGAGCGTTTTTCCAAACAAGGCTCCAGGAACTAATAACTCAACCTAAGCTAAGGAACATGATAACCAACCAAAACAAAACAATGAAAGTAAACCCACAAATTCCATAGGTATCCAGGAAATGACAAGGCTAGGAAAATCTATTATCAACCCAGGCAATCCTCCATGCCAGTGAGAGATCATAACCAAGAAACCACATGCATGTGCCATGCATGCTAAGACTAGTGATGAAAACATACATGCAACTCGATACTTGTAAGCACAACTATTGTAGCTACTGATCTCGTGCCTGCTTGCACTTTCCTTATCTTCTTTTGCCTTCTTGCTCCAGGAATCCAAGTATGCCACACCCTCCAAGAGTGCTCCAAGAAAACTCTAAGTCTCCAAGAGTATGAGAGAGAGAGAATAATGAGAGAGATCCAAAACTAAATTGACCAAATCTTGCCCACTGATCCTCATAATCATTTTTATTAATGAGGCCTCTCTTTTCTTAATTTTCCATTATTTTCCTTCAAATTCCTCCTCAGATGCAACATGTGACCTTTCGCCTTCATTTTCTCCTAATTTCCATTATTTTCATAAATAAATGTGCCAAAATACCTTTTTGCCTCTTTAATTCCTTAGCCATTGCCTTTGCCAATTTCCTTAGCCATTAAATAACCAAATGAACACCCACTAGGATGTCCTACCGAACATTAATCTTGGAATACGTGTCCCATCATCCATGCTATTTATATATTTTTACATGGATTTCACCAGGGCTATTATAGAACCCTCCCCTTTGCGGGAACACTGTCCTTGGTGTTCAATGACACCTATAACCAACAAGCCTACTGAAAACAAAACATAATTTCCATGGAGTTTTATAACATAGCTCATTGTAGTATTTACAATGACCACTACTGAAACATGACAAACATATCGTTTTACTGGAGCTTTATAAAATAACTCATTATGGTATTTACAATAACCACATATATACATACACGTTTGCTTCAACCAACAAAAAACCATATTGTCTATGGAGTTTTATAAAGTAGCTTGATATAATGTTTACAATAGCATACACATATATACATATGCACATTTTCTCAACTAGAAAATAAAAGATATGATGCCTGTATCTGCAACAAGGGAATCTAGAGGCTCACACCTCCACTGAAAGTAGGTCAAGCAGGGAATTAGCAGTGCCGCCATAAAGCAGTTCCGCCTGCAGAAAGCTGTTCAGCAGTTCAGTTCCGTTCTAAACCGTTAATTACCCAGCAGTTTATCCATTCATAACCCTGAGCCCCCACCCTAATCATTCTATGGGTACTTAAATAAACTAGGGACCTAAGGAAGAAAATAAGGAGGCTCCATCGAAGAAACCATGAGGCTCTCGAGGGCGAGGCCCAAGCCGGACCCACTACACTTGCTATTCGGGGCTAGACTCACTATATATTTCAGGGCTACACTGAGTACGTATGAGGCTAGACTCACTATTCCTGCCTCTACCGGGTAGCTATCAAACTGGTTATAACGTTGTATAAACCGGGCTATAGAAGCCTCTGCCAGATAGCTATAGAAGCTGGGTAGCTATAGAGTTAGTTGCCCTGCAGCTCGTTAGTTGCCGCAGCTAGTGACGCTAGTCGCCCTAAATAAGCTATTTTTCTAGTCGCCCCCAAAGAAGCTATTGACGCTATAGAATCCCTTCCGTTCACCCTCCTAAATAAGCTAAATAATCATTGACGTAGCAATTAACGTTCTAAAGCTATTGACATATCAATACTTTCGATTGATGACCCTCATTTAAAGCCCTACCCTCATTAGACCAGGGTGGGGTAGCGACCATAACCTGCCTATCACTACTCCATACATCAGCACGTTTGAGGGAAGGAATGACACTCGACCAATTGCCATAAAGACTGGTAGTAATGGCCCAATTTACCATACCAATTGAACCTCTATTTATATCTCCAACGGTAAGCCATTGGTATGTACTTCGGTAAGCTTATAGAAATGAGGCTGGCTTGGCTCTTGAACCAGCGGTACGTAGCTGGCTCTGTGCAGTACGTTGTGGGGTACGTAGCTCGGTACGTATTGACCAACGACATTAGGTTTCCTCGAGGTTCTGTGCGGTACGTAGCTCTCTCTTTCACCATCTCTATCCAATGGTCACTAAATCCATCCATCGAACGTAAGGCGGTAAGGAATGGCATAAGCCATAGGCTTTGCGGCGGGCGCGGGAATCAAAAGTGAATTCCTTCCTTTCCTTTAGTACAGATCCCCCTTTTACAAGGCACTGACCCTTAGCGAAGAAGGGGTTTATCCATCCTATCCAGCTCACCTCCCCATTGATCCACCGAATAATACGATTTCTTATGTTATCCCCTTTTCTTATTACCCCATGTTACCCTTAAGCCCAGTCCTACCTTTCGATCAATACTATAACAGGACATGGCACAACAAGGCACAGGATGTTCAAACCCGTGTTATCGCCCGTATACCACCTGTACAGGCCAATCAGTTCATTCTCAGCTGTACCAATCCCACCTACCCGCCTGGGGAAAGAGCTGAGACAAGCTTAGAGCGATACGGAACATTGACCTACCTCCGCTTACCCTTATCGCTACAGAACAATATCTTTCTTTTCACTACCTGCTGCTACAACTAGAAATAGCCACGAGAGAGACATGCATGGTTGGTTCTGATACGTTCATGTGTGACCTATTGATTTGATTCGGAATTGATGGGATAGGCTTGAATGATGCTTACGTTGATATGCAATGCCGCCATCAGGTTGACCTGCTTGTCCGCTGAGGGTAAGGATGCGGAAGTAGGCTCGACCGCCGCCTTTTAGTTACTTATTTGATGAGCCAATAGTAATTGAAATTGGAAGCTTGCTTGACGTTAGGAAGCAAGGTTTTGAAGCACTTTGTCCCTCCGGGGCAAGGTAATTTTTTGCTTGTCCGCACCGGGCAAGGAGCAGAGTGAAAATGATGGCACAACATGAGAGATAAGTCAGTTGATTATGCACGGCTGGTATAATAAAAGATATAATGCAATAACTTCATCATTACTGCTTTCGTTACTTGCTTAGTTACTGGCTTATGAAATGACTGCTGGCCGGGTTCCCACCCCATACCCCGGGTGAAAATAGCTCTTCTAAGGTTAGTGACGTTTCTAGAGGTCTAAGGTAAGGGAAAATAGCAGTCCCTAGTGATTCATATAGCAGTCCCTCCTAATATTCCTAAAGGCAAGGCACAATAAGTAAAGTCTATAACACGGATGCTTGTAAATAAAGGGATAGCATGCCGCCCTCTCTCTTATTCCCGGCTTCATCCAATGAATGGGGGGGGCATAACTCCATGCTCCTAGGGTGACGGTATGAAAGGTAAGGGATTCTCATATATACGGGTCCCCTACTAATCTTCCTGGTGGACTTAATGGGTTGGGCAGCCTTCCATGTATGTCCTAGGGTGAAGGCAATAACAGATGGATGAAAAAGGCATGCTAAAAGGGTTCATAGATGCCCCGTTGAACTATGACATCCTTTCATGGCAGGGTAAAGTATTTGAGTCTCCGCCAGGGTCAAGTAGAGAACAGGTGATTGGATTTTGAAATATAAGTACTCTCTCTCGGAGTTTGAACCATTCGAAAAAGCGGGGTCTCATCACTAACTATGCGAGGTCAAATCCTTCATTACTTGGGTTGCGAGATATAGCATATAAGATATAAAATAGAAAAAAAAAGAATGAAAACCCGATACCTTGCCTTTCAGCTTGAATACCGCTGAATACTAGACTTGCCGGTTCATTTCATGTATGTTTGCTCGAAGCTGCGGAGGGCTATGAGATGAGGTATCACTTTATCGGGGCCACTACCACTATAGAACGGCGAAGAATATCACAATCCTAGGGTACGTATGATCGACATTCGGCTACACCAGGCCAATCAGAAAGAAAAGGTCTCATTTCACCGGTTTCATCCAATTGCCTCATTCACTCACTGGCCCAAGTAGAAGAGTTAGGGACTCGACGAATGGATTCGAGGTTTCCACTCTTAGAACGACCCTCAAAGAAGAAGTGTCTTCGTAAAACTAAGTTCTCAATCAATCTGTTTAACTAAACTAATATGTGGGTTGAGCCTAAATCGACAACATCCTTCTTTCTATCTGGCCGCCTGTCGTTCCTTCTTCCCTTCTGGTTGTCCTCTATTTCTGCTGGCCTGGCCTGTCTGGTGTGTCTGGGGTTGGTAGTTGAGTGAAGTGCTTTGGTGCGTGCGCTAGGGGTAGAACAGTGGACAGGACAGGGTATTTTCCCTCGTAATGATCAAAAATGAGTTTTGCAGAGGTCTGGCAAGGCTTGACCAACGAGAGAGGTCCGGCAGGGCTCGATTGATAAGGAGAGGAGAACTGCTACTGCTTGGACTAAGCTAGCCTTATCTTTAGGTGAGTTTCCATGGCACTGGGGCAAGACCTTAAGGACCACCTATGCGAAATGGTAAATGAAAGAAAGGCGGTCTATCAATAAGTCATTTCAGTAATAATATAGAAGGTGGCGTGTGATGATAGAGAGTGCGGACCTATCTATCCAGATGGAAAATGAAAGAAGAAAAGGTGGCCTTGATGATCAAGATTATGCTGATGAAAAGGCTATACAAACAAGGTGATAGGGGTGGTTTGTTTTGTTGGGACTAATTATTAGAATAGTGCTGCTAGGGCTAGGGTTCTGAGGAAGGATAAGGTTATAGGGGTAAGACAATGATCCACTTCCTAACGGCCTTATGAGAACTGGGTTCAGTACATAGTGGTGTGTGGTCACTTCTAGAACGGAACTACAGTAGTTCATAGCGCGGGTAACATAGACTTAGGCTATTTCCACACGGCATAGATCAAGAAGATCTCTCAACTGGGGATATTGCCACATCTACGTAAGACTGGTGGCATAAGAGTTCAGAGTGGTGGACTACAGCTTCCACATGGCACTGCTTAATACTAATATTTAAGACTAAGGCTATATTACTGTAAGGCAAATCAGAGAGAAAGAAAGTAGTGGATGGACCCCAAACAACCTGTTACCCCCATCAGACCTTTATAGGGGATATCATAAGGAGGATAGTTGGTGCCTCCCTTCGGTCGGGGATATGCGTTATTTCTTTCCGTTGGGACTTACTTCGGTCGCAAAACCTTCTTATACATAACCCTCTTAGAATCGTACTGGGAACTTAAACAGCTCACTAGCCTTTGTAGGAGCATTTTGAAGTGGAACCAGTTACCGTTAGATTAGTTGCTGACCTAGACTTATTAGAGGAGTAGTGGAAACTTACACCCGCCTTCTTAGGAAGAGGCATACCTGCAGAGACAAAGGGGATTTATTAACATATAGACATCCCAACATACAGGTTAGTCTCTCCCCCCTCCACCTAGACACAAAGACAGACGGGCAGACAGTGAAGGGGAACGAACATCATATCGGGAACAATACCACCATCCAGCCAGACACTGATTTCTTATGATTGGTATTATCTTACTGATCATACCTAGATATTAGCCTCACACACTAGGATAGGATTGACCCGAATGAAAGGATTGAACGGACACCATTGAGAGAGAGTGAAACCAGCTACCGTTAGATTAGTTTTTGACCTAGTCTTATTAGAGGAGTTGAGAGGGAAGGAAGGAAGGAAGCAAGCAAGTCTCACTCTATACCCTTTAGCACTACCAGCCGGGATACCACCACATTACCTCTCATCCAGCCACAGAGAATGATAGAATGTTAGTCAGGGGGAAGGAAGGAACCACACATTTGCATAGACGCTGGCGTTGGACCAAATGGCCGAACAAAAGACACATGCAAAGAGCATTGCCCCAGTATTTGTGAAACTTAGTTTTATGCTTGGGTTGGGGTGGATCGAACCATAGCCTCTTGCTACCCATTATGTTGTGGCTTTCTTACTGGCTTTCCTTTCTTTCTCCTTGGTGTAGGGCTGATAAGAAATAAGTCAACCTTGACTTAAGCCTGAACCAGAACCCGAAGCCCAAAACCTGGGCCTGAGCCTAAAGGAATAGCCCGGGTAAAGCCCCCAAAACAAAATCTCATCAGTTACGGTGGTACTTTCCCAAGAGGGGGAGATGTTTATGTTCCGCTACCTCTTTTTGGGTGAATATAAATTCAAAAAGATCAAGCTATGGTTTACTCTGAGAGGTAGATAGGGTCACCTTCAGGAAGGGAAAGGAAAGTCTTCCTCTGAGAAGAACGGACTATACAGTCAGGGTTTAGTCCTCCGAGAAAGACAGGAGTCTACCTTTAGGTTCACTTTCTCCGAGAGGGAAGCAGATCTTCATGCAGAAAATATGACTCCGAGAGGGGGCATAACCTTAAGTTTCACTGTCATATAGGGGTTAACGAATGAACCTACGGTTCGGGGGACCGATTCACTCATAACAAACCAACATTATTCCGAATCCATGTCAGCCAGGGACCCTATGATGGGACCAACTATTTGAGCTCATCAGGTAAGATCTTTCTTGAAAGCCAGCACATGGATAGTCGCTTTAAAGCCCAGGGAGCTAAGTAACAACCTTGCCTTGATTCAGTAACCTTGCCCTTCCTATTTCTTCTCTGGCAGCTTCGCACCTTGCCTTCTTACTTGCTTTGGCTCGGCCTACCTATATGAGTTAGTGTCTTGGTTAGGGCCTAATCAAAAGGGCCTATCCACCTTCACTTGGTTAGAGACCGTCAACCAGTGCCCGTCATTAATACCTTTCCTTTCCAGGGATTATGGGGATTCTATTACGTAGTGGATCTCCCACAAATAACTCAATGCCCGGAGCTGCGCGAGGGTCCCGAAAGGTTAGTTTGGCAATAAAAGCAATAGGCAAGCCCCACCCAAGTTAGGAAAAGGAAAAGATATTTGATACAGTTTCAAGCCCGACATTCTTTAAGTATATGAAAGAAAGATAAATAAAGGTGCGAAGCCGCCAGAGAAGAAATTAGGAAGGGCAGGACCCGGAGGGCTTGGCTTCCTAGTGCAAGGAATGTATATCGCTTGTCTGTAATCAGATAAGGAACCCGCTTGCTTGACGTTAGGAGGGCAAGGAATGGTGGTGTTAGTTTTATATATGGCATGTGGTAGTTTAGGTTCAGTCAGTTCCTTGCTTCGGGCATACAAGACTCGATAGCAAGCTCATAAGCCAGCCTATTGAATGACCAGTAAGCAAGCCTAAGGAAAGGACAGGACCAACAAGCTCATTCCTTGCAAGTGTCACTGGAACCAGCGAGCTCATTAATCAGCTCCTACCGTCCCTTTCCGGGTGAGCCCGTGGAGCAACTACTACGGTGAGCGGGTTGGTGTTCTCAGTGAGCCTATAAGGTGTTACCCGCCATTGAGTAAGTTCCGCCTAGCTATGTTTTTGGATCCTTTCCGACCAGAAATAGAAAGTTGTTCTCCGTAACAGTATTGGTTTTGTCACGAAATGATGACGAAATGAACCTACCGCACTAACGAACTGATCCTTGGATCCATCCGTTGGCAAAGATGTGAGTAATGATGCTCCTAGGGACGATGGAGATAGGGATGACGATGAATAGGCGTAACAAAGATGTGATGCTTCGTGTACAACTCCTCCTGCTGCCAGCTACGCTAATTATTATTCTTCTTTTTCCACTCCTACCAACGAGAATAGAAGTTTGAAGATAGTAGATAGATAGGCTGCTTTCCTGATAGAGATATATGCATGCGAGAGAGATCCCAATTCCATGTAGTCGGTTAAGTAAGCCCTGCCAGCTATGTCCCACCCATGAAAGAAAGTACTGATCCGAGTTATGAATAATGACTGCATGCGTTATATATGGGGCCAACCGGGTTGCATCTGTTAGAATCATATATAATATAGATCCGTTGAATCATATATAATATAGATCAAATATTCAAGTGGTCGACTTTTAACCAGGAAGCACAACAACTTTGAACGAGAAGAGATAAGAAGAAACCACCTTAAGGGGCGGTCTGCCCATCTAGAGGGGATTTGATGGGCCTTACTCAGCGAAAAGAGTACCTTCTAAATAGTCTAATTTGGATAATCGAAATAGATAGATCTTGGGGAATCTGGCTTGCTTAGATAAAGATCTCATAAGTAAGTTATAGGTCCCCCTTGGCCCTGAATAAAGGGTTTTTCTTTTTCCCGAATTCAAGTCCTCGACCGAAGGAAGAGACCTTCTTGACTACTTCTCGGGTATTCCCGGCTAGAGTTAGGTCAGATCTCAACTAGAGGGCCAGATCTTAAGTAAGTGCTTTACCTTATGGGAGATTAGTTACAGATAGTGCTTTCCCTATAGGAGATACCTTATTCCCATCTTGGCCAGAAAGATCCTTCGTACAGGGGCCAACAGAAGAGGCTTGGAAATGGGCATAATAGTGCCTGCCTATTTTGGACCTTGAATAGGGAGTGATTTATCTGAGCTAATCTTCCTTCTCTTTAGGCAGGATATTTGATATGACTCCCATACCTTCAGGGGAAAGGTAAATATGAGTTCTCGACCAAAGGGATAGCCCATAAATGAAATATATGTGCTCGACCAGAGGAAGAAACCTTATTGCCTTCCTTCTCTTTAGTAAGGAGATGAGCTTGGAATTCCATGCCCTAAAGGCAAGGTAAAACGGACCAGATATCCTTCTCATTGACACAGCATGGAACTGCAACAATCCCCATATGCGCGTCCCATCTCCAAGTCCACAATCGACAGACACCCGCTTTGCTTTACATGCTCCTAGATGATAACCTACATGTTCCCAATACATACATCCACCAGCGTCTCCAGACACATTACCCTTACCCCAAACTCCTACCTTAGGCACATGAACAACCCCAACTCGATCAATAGCATGATCCAAACTCCGCAAACCACACGTAAACCCGCCTCACCCATATATTTGCAAGTCACCTGATGCACGAACAAAGACTTCTATTTCCTCAATCGGGACTTCTCCACGGTGAAAGATTGATTGGCTTAGAAGCATAACTGTCTCCACGATGTCTCAAGCGAGCTACGGCCCAACCATGCTAACAAGTGCAAATCACCACTGGTCAAGTGCGAAAGGGTTCGGGGACCACGCTAACGGTCAAGTGCCGCTACTCTCTATTACTCTATCAAATGCCATTGGAGGAGCTCGCCAGTAATCCCAATAACATAATCACCCTCCAAAACGTCTATAGACGATGCTAAAAGGTTATGTTTTCTCTCTATTGGTTCTACCCTCTCTAGCTATGGATCTTTTCTGTAAATACGCACTTAAGAGCAAAGCATAGCGGCAAGACATGGTAAAGCATAGCAGCAATACGCACTTACCAGCGTAGCAGCATAGCGCACTTGTATGGTTCTGTACGGATCTGTATGGGTATCTCTTCACTCTTGATTGATTCACTCAATATGGATCTGTATGGTTGGTTCTTAAGCATAGCAGCCGAAATAGCATAGCAGCAATACATGGTTGTGGTTAGTTCTGTGCAGAAAGCATAGCAGCAATACGCACTTGAGAGCATTGCAGCAAGACATGGTTCTGTATGGATATTGATTATGATGCTACAGTCAAGCAAGGGGACCACGCTATCAAGTGTAACCTATCAAGCCAGTGCAAATGGAAAAGCTAACATATATAATGTGGAAAATGGATAGATCTGGACAACCGCATGCACATATATAATGTGGAAAATGGGTCGATAGAGATTGGGAAAAGAATCTCTATAGTAAGGAAGAATAAGGCACTCCAGTAAGGAAGAATAAGGCACTCCTTCCACGATGTACGAGCCGGGGGCGAAAAGAAGAAGCAAGCGAAAAGGAAGCATAAATCAATATTGAGCAAATGACTTGCATCGAAATGAAAATGGACCGAATCAACTGCACTGCGAGGGGGAGGAAACATGATGGAAGTAGAAAGAGGCGCTGCTGAAGGACCTTGGGAAGGGGGGGAAGGATGCATCTGCAATGGAAAGAGGGGGATGACCGATCGAACTGATTGATAACCAACATCAATTCGAATGGAAGCGAAGGCCGACAGGGCTTAAATAAAACAAAAACAACAGGCATCCATTACTTCATATATACTAAAAAAACTAAGGAGAGGATGCGGAGCACGCTCGACCAACGCCCCCCCACCCAATAAGCACAAGGACGGCAGGCTGAGGTACGAACGCTCGACTAATAAGGACCTTTAGGTGCTCGACTGTTAAGGACCTTTAGGTGCTCGACTTTTAAGGAGAGGAGAGGAGAGAGCTCTTTTTTTTTACTTATTTGAGGGGCCACCCAATAAGTAAAATGAATTAGCGAATCAATTAATGAACCATCCCACCTTGAAATGCAGAGCCATCTACCGGATTGGAAAAACTAGTGTAGTTCGCGTTCACTCTCCACCCTAGGGAAAAAGGAATGGTGTTACCTACTCCGAAATCCCCGTGGAAGTTGCATCTCATTTGGTATTTGACCATGCATTTAGTCATGGGCTTCGTGTAGCTTCTCTATATATTTGTACCTTCGAAGTAATTGAAACCGATAGATTTCCTTTCCTTTATGCCCGCTCAGAAGCAAGCACGTGCTACGCAGAAGAGAGGATGTCTCCTGGGCGCAACAACAGATAATCTGGGCTTCCTAACAAATATCCTCCTTATCTTTGGCCTTCCTTCGGTAACTAGAGATCTAATCATTCCTATCAATTAGCTAGATATGTACCCTACGGGGAAGAATCCTATAGGCATATTTATGTATAGCCTCTCATTGATCTAGCTATCATTGATCTATAGGCCTATAAGTTAAGTATAGATGTATTGACTCGTATGCTTTCGGTAACTAGAGATAGCATAAAGAGAAGAGAAGACACACCCTAGTCTTGAAATAGTATCTGACTAAGGAGAAGACGTAACTCCATAACAATGTTCCACCCCTACTTTAGCCCACTCATTTAAGGTAGTAAGGTAAGTGCCTACTTTCGTTATAGGTGGACCTATTTGAAGGAATCAAATAGTACGTAACGTATTGAAAGCCAGAAAGAGGAACGAAGTTGGTCGAGTGTCTAAAGAAAAGAGCCTCGATCTGAGCATGGGATGATCTAATCATTAGATATAAGTCTTAGCCAAAGAGTCATAGAGTTGAAAGAGAATAATGTTAGGTAGAGTATTATATTAAGGTAGCCTACTAGCACCCCTTCGCTCGGCATAGTCCTTTCCAGATTGAGTCCCAAATATAGTTTATGACCCATAACCACCTATGGTTCTAGCAGTTCGATACCTAGTTGACTTTGTCTTTGTTGGCCTCGCAACATCAGTATTCATAAGCACCTCACCTAGGGGCAGATCCTTAACCAATTGCTTGAGTCTCACCCACAGCGGGAAAGGCAATTTACCGAGTTCTATTTGATCCATAAATAACAGATATATAGCCAGTAGCATGGGAAGCAGTTTCACCTACAGGAGCAAAGGCAGCTAGAACGAAAATAGGGGTGGCATCCCTTCGAGTAAGAGAGCCAACATCCCTTCCAAATAAATACCCGGCAGCAGAGTCAAAAGCCATAGGAGCAAAGACATAGGAGGCAGGAGCAGATAAAGCAAAAAAGTAAGCAACAACGAAGTAAGCGATCCCACTAGCGGGAGAGGCACAGGCATGGGAGGCACAACCCGTTCCAGTTCCATTTGACTAGGTTGAAGCAGCGGAGCCAATACAAGGGTGATGTGCTTCGTGTTGTTGCTTAAGGTGTATTTTCCCCTATGTATTCTCTTACCAATGTTGTTTCTTCCGCTATGTGTCTTTGCCCTGCCACTGTGTGTTTCCTCTTGCCTATCGCTATGTCTCCTTCTGCCTGCCCAATGTGTATTTTATCCTCCCCTCCTTGCTCCGACCGGACGAATTATAGATGTGAGTGACCTAGAGCTTTCAGTGCTAGTAGCAGATCCAATTCCAGCTACAGAAAGAAATGGATGGAAAACACGAGTCCAAAGATCATTTTACGTATGCTGGACCTTGATTCTCGATGGATCGTAACACATGCTATTAGTAGGTGCTCTTAGTGGGGCGCTTCGGGCGGGGTTCAACCTATTTTCGACCCAAAAGCCATCACCTCAGCAAGCAGGGGCAAGGCTAAAGACAAAGTAGGGCCGGCTAAAGCAGACACTGAGACAGGTGAAGCCAAGACTGCTCAATCATACGCTGCAAAAAGCATTACCCACGGATACAGCAGACACCACAGCTCACACGGAAACCGCTGCTCCCACTATACTGGATCCCAACAGAAGCCATATCTGAGCATAACCGGCGAAAAAACTGACTCTGCCTCTCCTACCTTTGATCTAGGTGCATCTGGAGGATCTTAAACACCAGGGTATGGCTCTCGATCTGGAGATGCTCCAATGGTGCTTAAATTGCTTCTGGTTCAAGGTCAACGGACTAGGATCCAATTGATTCAGCTGAATAATCAGTTGATTTCGTATCAGAATAAGTTCCAAATCCAGCTCCTTAGCCTGCAGATTCTCCAGTCCCAGTTTCATAAGTGTATCTACCTACTGAATATCGAACTGCAGGATCTGCTACTTAGTAAACAGGCTCTGCCTTTTATACCTTTGCTCTTGGTGCTGCTTGGTAAACAACGGGTCTTTATCTTAAACAGGCTATGGAACTGAAACTAATCAAATAGGTGCTGGGCGAGGTGCTTATTCGACCGGATCATCAATTGGATAAAGCCCCTGCTTGTCATTGCTAGGAGATCCTTGCTCTTCTGTGTCCCTGCCTGGCAGAAATCCCACATAGTGATTCCTGCTAGGGCCAGGCATCTCAATTTCATAAAGAATCTAACTCAGGATATAAGCCCTCCCAATTTCACATAAAGAAAGTCTATTGCATAATTACGTAGATAAAGTCTCTTGCATAATGACGTATATATAGAAATAGGTTATAGGATTTTCATTTCAACATGTAGCTACCGACTTAGGTACTCAAAATCTCCTTCCTCCACCTTCGCTATTGAAAGTGAAGTGACTCAAGATAGGAAGTGTTTGGGTGTCTGCTTTCTACGGGTTGAGGTTCTTCCTCCCTCCCGTTCATTCACCAAAAATAGAAATCTATTTTGGATTTCGAAAGCCTCCCAAATGGTGAAATAAAGAGTCAAGGGAGCTTTTGGGCCAATTTTTCCAGGAGTGATTTCCAAGAGGAATGCTTGATAGCTAAGTCAATAAGAGAGGCTCCAAGATATTTTGTGGGCAGAGAGGAGATGGATAAACGATTCTAGCTATATTTCTTTGTGTTATCAAAGGGGTATTGAAAAAGCAAATTTGGGATTTGTCTAGATTCATAGAGGTCCTAGAAGCGTCCGAAAAGAGTAGGAGAATTCCTCTCCTTATCAGCGGAGCCCCTGCCAGTCCTTTGATGGCACGAGCCTCTTGGACTGAAGGATGTCCCATTAGCATGTTATCATCGACAAATTGTTGATGAGTGATAGGTTTATTGCCATGAAGAGAGATACCTTTTATGTTCCCTTTGATTAGCGCGCTTTTGAAGGTTCGACTTCAACCTTTGGCCATTAGGATGAACAGAAAGGGAGAGATAGGATCCCCTTGCCCGATACCTCTGGAGGGCATAAAAGTGGTCGAGGGGGTGCCCAGGATTGAAAAGATGGCAGAGGAAGTGAGGGACATAATCCATCGAGTCCATAAAGGGCTTAAAACAAAATCTATAAGAGTGTTTTCAATATATTCCCAGCTGAGCTTGTAAAAAGCTTTGGACAAATCGAGCTTAAGGAGCATCCCAGGTTTTTTGAAGATCTTCAGGGAGTGGATCACTTCGTGTGCAAGGATGATGCCATCAAGGATCTGCCTACCCTCTACATACCGGGTTTTCTCTAGAGAAATGAGGGTGGGAAGGAGAGGCTTCATGCGGTTGGAGACAACCTTTGTGATTACATAAGCACCAAAAAAACCCAAAGCCAACAGCGATGAAGCAAGAATCTGCTTATGGTTGGTTAGGTCCGCTAAAACTAAGGTGATTGTCTTCCAAATCAAAGTCTATTGATTGGGGATTAAACTGTTGATTGGGCTTAAATATGGGAAGGGAGAAGGTCC
>APFE030076072.1:14184-31397 GCA_000404065.3 Pinus taeda | reverse complement strand
AGGAGTTTCTGCCCCCTTGGCTGAGCTGATGCCCCTGTATGTGCTTATTGGTCTGTCCCGCACACTTAGTATGCATGGTGTGAGCTTTGTCTAAGCGGTGTCAGTAAGCTAGGCCTACTATATATGATGCCACAAGCACCTATCGGTAAGCACCTCTCTCTGTGCCTGACCCGTGGCTAAGCACCTCTGTGTGTTATGTATTTGGTTCCATCCTTAGTGAATCAAACCACACACTCCTTGCACTAGGAAGCGCAAGCCCCTCCCGGGACCTTCCATTCCATCCTTCCTATGGCTCTCTTGCCGTCCAGGCTAGGTAAGTACCGCATCTAAGAAGGTTAGTTTCTGCATCCCACTTAGCTTCTCTAATAAAGCGAGTTAGTACCAGGCACTTGATATGGCACTTTATATGCATGCTTTTCTTTACCGGCCAGAATCTGTTTCTTTATTAGCGCTTGTCTTGATTGGCTACCTTCTGAAAACCTATGTCTTTCTTTTCTTTCTATGGGGATATTGGTCTAACCAATGTCCTCTAAGTGTTAAGACAATTTCCTCTAATAAGTTTTGAAGAAGGTGCGAAGCCGCCAGATGAGAAGTTAGGAAGGCAAGGTGTGAAGCCGCCAGAGAAGAATAGGAAGGCAAGTGCGAAGCCGCTTGTCCCTCCAGGGGCAAGGATATATTTCTTTCTAACCTTCCTAGTTCAACCTATAGCTATGTGGTGCCGGCCTTTCTTGCTTGTATTGACCGGCTACCTTCCTTATTCTAATTCTAACCTTGTGCTTCTTCCCTACCTTCTTATCTTCCTTCTTAGCGCTTATTTATAGTAGGATTGATTGGTTCTTAGCGCTAGATTGGTTAATGAAAAGTACCCGATACAGACGCAGAGAGAGTGAGTCTTTCGCTTTGATTGGAGAAAAGAGAGTTATTCCGGAAAGCACTGGTCTGGCGCTTATCAAATTACAGTCTTGCGCTTAGTGGTAATTTACCATAGCTTCTTGAATCCAACCCAGTGGCAACAGGCAGGTAGTAGCATCCCGTAGTTGCTGCCTATCCCTCATTAAACTACTCGCCAATATATCTTTTTCCAATCCATCCTTCTATCTATTAAGCTATAAAGATATAATAGATCTCCAGTGACACACAGTGTGTGGGCCCGGGCTATGTTTACGGATTCTGGGAAGCTACAGACATTAGATGCTTTGCTGAAATGCCTTCGTGCTGAAAACCATTGAATTCTCCTATTTGCTCAAATGACTAAACTTCTCAATATTCTTTAGGATTGCATGAATTACAAAAAGTACAAATATCTTTGTTTGGATGGATCTTCAACCATAATGGACCATCATGACATGGTCGGGGACTTCCAAAACAAGCAATATATATTTTTCTTTTTGTTGAGCACAAGAGCTAGGGGCCTGGTAATCAATCTCACAGTTGTTGATACTGTTATATTTTATGAAAGTGATTGGAATCCAATTTTGGACTTATAGTCCATGGACTCATAGTCCATGGATTTATAGTCCATGGACAAGGCACATCAGCTAGGACAAACGAAGGAAGTCATAGTGTACAGACTGATTTACAAGGAGACTATCGAAGAGAAAATTTTGCAAAAAACTAGTCAAAAAAATAGTTTTCAGCAACTTGTTATGATGGGAGGTCATGCACAAGGTGATTTATTGCATGCCGAAGATGTTTCCTTATTGTTGGATGATGCTCAGCTTGAGCAGAAGATAAAGAAGTGAGGACCTATGTAGGGTAAGGATAGGTAGAGAAAGAGAAAGGCCATGTCCAGCACAGCAAAAGCTATTCAAACCAATGCTGAAGGTGATGCTTATTTAGAGGCTTATGCAGTAGCATAAGAGAATGTTATTGAACTAGATACTAGAAAGGTAGGAACTAGAAAGAGAAAATTTAATTCAGAGAGGAAGCAATCTTCAAAACCTAAAAATGCACAGGAAACTATGAAGGATTCGGAGCTACCTCTAGAACAAATTGATCCTAAACATTTGAGAATAGAGAGTGATTCTAAATAGAATGGAAGACCTGGGAAGAGAATGAAAAAGAGTTCAAATGATGTCTCACAACCAATTATCCCTGTTGAGAAAGTTGGAGTCTCCATAATCCCCTTCTTTTGTTAATACAGGTAATATTGATGCCAATGCATAAACTGAAGAAGCAAATTATTCTCGCATCTAGTCTTCTCCAAGATAGAAGCCCATTTGTTGGGTTTATCTTTAACTAGCATTGCAATGTTATTGGTACTAGATGATCCTGTTCTCAAGGTGCTTAAGCTAACGTAACTCCCATGCTCTCAGACTCAAATTATGCACAGAAAACTTGAAGCGGGATATTTTTTGGCATATGAGAGGTTTGAGAGCTATCTGAGGTTGGTTCAATGTATTTTGTGTTCTATAATGTTCTTCAAATTTCCTATGAAACAAAGTTGAAGTCGATTGAAAAACAACACTAGCCTTTGGTGAGTGAATCATGGAAGCACAAAAATATTTACAGAGGAGTATCACTTATAGAATAGGTGTACAATTAAAGGTCATGAATTCCTTCCAAATAAGAGGAAATACAAGTATACAGGGGTTAGACATGTTGTAAGGGGAGTTAGAGAAATTACATCCCATGAATTCCTTTGATAATAATAGTTATTCTTATTCATAGTATGTTCAATTGATCAAATGAGTGCATATTTTAACTAGGGATGACAGTAAAAATAACGGAGATTTAGTAAACATATCAATAGATAAATAGAAAATCATACAATATATGTATCTACAATGTGGACATTATATGGGTATAGATATTAGGAACCTTTTTCTACATTACTCAAGACCCATTTTATGGGAACTAATACATACTATTCAACATTGTGAAGTCATAGAACCTATAACACGCCCTTGCTAAAATAAAGTTCTGAAAAGGTATAAAGATCGCAAGATGGAATATAAAAAAGAATCACTACACAGTTGCAATAAACAAAGTAGAATGGTCACGTATTTGGCCTTCCAAATTCTACAATCCCAAGAGCAAATATTTTTTGACCAGCAATGAAAATCTATAAGAACTCTAACACAGTAGATTTAGTCTCCTAAACTATGGTTCCCTACCTCTTTTGAACCAAATGATGTTTAGATTCCATGACTTCAAGGTCAAGGAGATAGAGAGGCATGCAACAGATGTGCACTCAACAAGCATGCCAAGGTTTGCTTCCCAAGAAGCAAGCATTTATTTCAAGGGATTATTGATTTATTTCATTCAGATATATGCGATCCATGTCATCACCTTTGTAGATAGGTAATTTTCTAGTTTTAGCCACCAAAGGTAATCTTCAATCATTTGAACCTTGATTCTAATCAAGTGTTGGCCAAAAGAGTAAGGAGGGTGGCTTTTACAAACTGCTAACAAATCCAATGAAGCACAGAGATTTGTTGACCAATAATGATAATCTATGTGAGCTCTAGCACAAAATATTTAGTCTCTTAGACTATGGATCCCTACTTATTTTGAGGAAAATGGTGGATGAATTCCTTGACTTCAAGGTCTAGGAGAGAGGGGTGTGCAAGGAATGTGCAGCCGATAAGCATGTCAAGGTTTCTTTCCTAAACAGTATGTATAGATCTAGAGGGATTCTTGATTTAGTAATTCAAATTTTTGCGATCCATGTCATCGACTTAACAGACTGGTAATATTTATTATGTTACTTTCATTGATGATTTTTTCAAGAAAACTTAAATATATTTTAGGAAGACCAAATATGGGGCCTTCAATAGATTCCAAGAGTTCATAGTTCTTGTTAAGAACCAATCATTTAGGATAATCAAGGTACTATTGATTTTGGGTAGCATTGGATGTACTCTAGCCTTGAAACTTGGTGGAGAGGCGAAGGCACATGAGATCTCCAAGACCCAAAAATCATTTGGATAAATTCCACCCGGATGAGGAGTTATTAAAATAATTAATATTTTTAATGGGTACTTAAGTCTAAACTTAGGAAAATAAAAATATTAATGTGTATTAATAAAATATGGGTGAGAAAGTTCTAAGTGATGAGGATCAAGGTAGTTCTAATCTTAGACATTCTTTAGGGACTTAATCTCGGATGTTGATTTGTCAATAGGAAAAGTATAAGAGGATGCTTGAGGGTCGGTTGGAGACACACCAAGAGAGATCAAGAATTTAATTTTTTGGGGTGAGGCTTGCTGAGGAAATCGAGTTAGTGAATAGTTGCAGTGAGGGGCAGTTCAGTAAGGGATTTCCATCTCAGGCTGAAGAATACATAGCAGAGAGGCAGTGAAGTGTCAAGAGAGATAGCGCAGGCCCTAGAAGGGCTCATGCAGAGGTCGTAGGAGCTTACGTAGGGGATGCAGAGGGTTGTAGAGGCTGACGCGGAAGTTGTAGAGGCTGATGCAGAAGTCATAGAGGGCTTCAAAGGCAGCATTGGGGAGATTTTGTGGTGCAGAACTAGAGAAGATCAGCAAATTCTGAGCTGGGATAGGGTGACGCAAATCCTGGAGGAGTGATGTAGTTCTTGAGTAGTGCTTGGAGCAGCTTTCATTGTCCAACATAGGGAACAGTCGGAGTTGTGGGGTTTGATCATTTGTTTGCTGATTTTCTGGAATATCCATCTCTGGATAGAGGTAATACTATTGAGGATATTCTCTATTGGGTGAGCCATTTCTGGCACCCTAGTTGTATTCATGAAATCTGCTTAATAATACAAACCCTCTATATGTTGCACTGGTTTTCCCAAATTGGGTTTTTCTACGGATGATTGTCCAAAACTAAAGTGTCCCTTATGTTATTGTTTCGGTTTATTTCAATGCATGATCTATATATTTGTGAAGGCTGTAATAGTGTTTACTTCGATGTTTATGCAATTAAATAACTTGTTAATGTAAAGAACAAGTAGGAGTGTGTAAACCAGTAATTATAGTAGGGGTTTCTGATGTGTTAGATTTAGGAATTTTCACATGGTATCAGAGCGATTACAGATCATAGGCCACTGAAGACACCAACAAAGAAATATGGAGAATTTGTAGCAGAGAAGCAGTTTTCCTGAGTGACAACATTATTCTAGAGCCAGAGGCACGAAAGGAGGAGATACGCAGTTCAGAGAAGGTGACGTAGAGGCTCACACATTGCCTGTGTCAACACTCTGAACTAGGTGAATGTGACACAATAGCTGGGAAGAGCCCACGCAGTAGCTATGTAAGTTGTCCAGGCCAACGCAAAGGCAAAGGGATGCAAATCAGGCTTACGCAGTGCCAAGTTATCTTTCTAAGCCAGGAAGGATTGATGCAGTGGCCAAGAGGAGCTAATCCAGCTCTCACTGTGATTGTGCAGAGCCATAAGGGATCAGATTCTTCAGTTTCCAGGGCTAAGAGAGCTGAGTAGATTTCGATTTGAGCTAGTGGGACGTTGTTTCTGTCAGTGCAGAATAGTGTCTAAGGATACTGAACCAAGGTAGAGGGAAGCACTACCTCGACAGATTTCTAGCCAAGAAATCTAGATCCGTGCTGCAACTGAAAAGGAGGATTGGAGAGGAGTGATTTGACAGTTGGTCAGATGATTTCCAAGAGGGAAATCAAGACTCAGAGGGAGTCTAGAGAAGAGGAGTAGAGATGGCAGTGAATGGATTGAGGGATCGAGATAGATTGGATGGGGCTTCCTATTTTTTCATTTGGAAGGCGAGGATCCTGGCAATCATGGATAAACATTGCATCAAGGCCTATGCCTTGAAAACAGTATTTGTCATAGTTGACCTTGATGCAAATGAGAATTATGAGGAGGCCCAGGTGAAGGCAAAATGCATGATCTTTTGACAGGGTCAAGGATCATGTAATACAACATATTGCTGAGAATTCAATAGCAAGGGAGATGTGGGAAACCTTGGCCACCTCATAGCAGGGCTCTTCCGTGCAGCGGAAGATGTTATTGGAGAATCAACTGAGGTCATATCAAATGTAGAAAGGAGAGGAGATAGATAAATTCCTTCTCAGGTTGCAAGGAATTCGCGACCAGCTTACCTCTGTGGTGTCTACACCAGATCTAGAGTTCATGGTCAGGACTGCCCTTAATGGAGTCTCCGAGAACTGGGAGACATTTTCCAAAGAATTTTGTGCATAGTGACTCTCTCCAGTTGGGATGAGATGTGGGTAGCTCTTCAACAGGAAGAGCTCAGGAGATTCAATAAGGCGGGGAGTAGCAGTAAGGGATTTTGAATCAAGAAGGAGGAGGAGGTGGATGCAGCTCTCGCATCAGCAAGACAACAAGGAGTATAGAAGAGGAAGAAGAAATACATCTCCAAGGTCAAGTGCTTCAACTGTGGGGAGCTGGAACATTATGCCCCTAAGTTCCCTAGAAAGAAAGGCAAGGGAGAAGTGTCTGACTCAAAGGTTTCTCAAGCAAAGGCAAAGAAGGATGTTGAGACTGATGACGATTGTGCCATGCATGCTCATGTGCCTCTAGAGAAGAGGTGGGGAGACATAGAGTTGTAGTCGAGAGAAATACAGAACAGGGGTAGGATCCTTGAGCTGCCCAAAATCTTGGATCACATCTAGCTACGGGAGCCCTTAAACACAGTAGCATGATGATAGGTGTCAGGTGGAGTAAGGTCTGATGGAGCAACAAGGCAATGCTAGAGTGCAGAAGTCTCAAGCAACACAGTGGAGATTTCAACAGTGCGAGAGGCACATAAGAGGTTACAATAGCTGTTACACAACATTTTGTCATTGTCCCTATACTCCCCGTTCCTCGATATTGGAGGACCTTTATAGTGAACCTTACATGCTTTCCCATCATGAAGAGACTTCCCTTATGTCCCTCTTCATGGGTAGAACATTTCCCTTTTGCATCATTTCCCAAGAATCTTCCTTTTATCCCAGTTTATAAGACCGGTGCTAGAGATCAATTCCTTCCTCGCGTCGATTTGTAGGGTTTAAAACTAGGCCTAGCGTCGTACGGTGCAAGTGAGCCCTTCATCGCTCACGTAGATCCTCTTTTGGAAAGTTTTTTAAATATGGAGTCGAAGCTTCAAGGTCTAGAAGCTTCGTAATGGAAGTCTGGTAAATGGTTGGGTTGGATAGAGCCGAGGAATTCAATTTGGGCTCCTTTCCCCTATTGAGATGGAACAAACCCAAGAGATAAGGCCTCTCCCGTAATAAGAGGAACCATCTCCCCTCCATCAAAGCTATATAAACTCCTCCTTTTCCAAGCTAAACTAGTATTTTTTGGAGCTTGAATAACCAGCAAGATATCTATAGCTTTTTGCTTTCTAGTTCATGTGTGTAAAGGGAGAATAGTGTGTTTGGTTTGGTTTGGAACTAAAGGGAAGAAGCCTTAAACTCTCATTGTTGAGGCTAGCCATGAGATGTTAGAAGTGGTATTGGAACCTAGATACGTCGGATGAGACCTGCAATGCCAAGGTTTTGGTTGTATCTCTTTCTGAGCTTTATATCAATACAACTAATGATTTATTTCCTACATTAAGTGTCATATTACATTTAATGGATTAATATTCCTTGAATTTTTAAGTAAATTGAATGCGATTGTATGCTATTATATTTGTTGTTGTCTCTTGTGTATTTGTTTCATGTATATGAAGGAGAAGAACTCAAAGGAAGCTAGAGAAAAGAGGCGAGTTCATCATCAAGCGTAGTAGCATTCTAAGAGGTAGGCCCTCTTATTTGATTCTAGTTTAAGGAATTTTTCATTAAGTTTTTCTTTTATGATTAGACCCACTCTACGGCTAGAGGGATCACTTCTATCCGTGGAGGAGATTTACCTATACCACAAATTTACGACTCCATTGGGGACCCTTTGAGCAAATGACTAACTTCAGATCGTCGAGGACAATCTTTAGTGTAGTGATCCTCCTCACAAATTAGGCATGGATACTAGACTTCCATTGGGAAGCATCACTAGCAGATGACTTAGAAGGACCTTGTTTTGGGGCATCATACTTACCCTTGCCTTTACCTTTCTTTTTACCTTTATAAGATTTGTCCGTTGTGATAGAGTGGACAACGTGAACCTCCGAGGTTTTACCCGAACCAGGTGAATTTTGGGAGGAATCATTGGAAGCAGTGTTTGAGACCGACTTCTGCTTGGAAGAAGACTTTGTGGGGGTCTGGGACACTGAACCAGTTACTCCATCAATAGGAGGTGTAGTCGGAGACTTCGATGTTGCCAGATCAGATGAAGCTCTAGGCGCATCGAGTAACATATCATATAACGTGCTAGATTGCCAGTAGATGAGATCTAGATACCAGGCACGCGTGATGGCTTGTTATTTAGTGACACATCCACCCATGTCTATGTCCTCAGCAATTTTTTTGATGAATGACTTGGTGAACCACTCGGTCAACAACTGATCAACAATTTAAAACTTGATCAAGCGACGCCAATACCTCCATTCATGGATGTGATCAAAGATATGGGTCACAGCGTCTTTCCTAAGGGATGTAAGCAGATGGGTGCCAGTTTCATAGCAAACTGGCAGCTAAAAATGTGTGAGAAAAACCATAGCAAGAGTGTTAAAGTCATTGTAAGTACCTCGAGGCAATTCGATGTACCACTTGGTTGTAGCACCTGTTAGGGTTCGCTGGAAAATTCGAAGATGAATAGAATCATCAACATGCGAATTAGAGGAACACCAAAGGTGATATGTCAACACATGGGTTTTTGAATCCTCTTTCACTTTTCTCTTGAACTTCAGACAATCGCTCAGAATCTTGGATGGAACTAGAGGCTAGTATGGCGAATGAAGAATGGGATCATTTGTGAGTCTAGAAACATCTGGAAACTCCAATGTGGCCAAGAAAGGAAATTGAGTATTAAAAGGCATTTGGGGTCTCTTAGCAGGCCCGGATTCCAAAACCCATCCTTGTAAATAAGGATTTTGTCCCCATAGTGGAGGATTTTGTCCATATGGCATTTGATTTTTCCCCCACTTTAGGTTACCTTTCCCATAGGGATGATTTTGACTTGGGTAGCCTTGATACTATTCGGCCATACGTTGTTGATAAGCAACATACGGGTTAAAAGGTTGTTGAGCCTGTTGGCCTTCGAAAAATGGATTTTTCACCTGTTGCCCCTGGACATAAGGGTTTTGAACCTATTGCCCTTAGAAATTAGGATTTTGCACCTGTTTCCCTTAGATATAAGGATTCTAAACCTATTTCCCTTAGACATAGGGATTTTGAGCCTACTGTTGCAGGACTTGACCTTGGCCTTGCAAAGGTTGACCCAGTTGATATGAGTACAAGGGTTGTTTCTGCCTGGGGAGACCTTGCTGCTGCAAGGGTTGGCCTTGTTGCTATAAAGGTTGTCCTTGCGGCTACAGAGGTTGACCTTGTGAAGGCATATGTTTGGAAAATTGGTGAACAAACTACACCTGCAGCTGTGAAGTTTGTTGCGGCTATTGCAAGGGTTTCCCCTGTAGTTGTTGTAGTTGTCCTTATTATTGCAGTGTCTTCCCTTGGTTCTGAAAAGATGGCCCTTGTAGCTGCGAAGGTTGCCCTTGCTACTGTAATGGTTGCCCTTGTTGTGGTAAGGGTACTTGAAGAGTTCCTAGAGCAATACCTTGAAAATTCCGGAATTGGATCTAGCCATATCCACCAGGCACAGCAGATGGACCAAGCTGAACATAGGGTCTAGCTTGAGAGACATAAGGCAAATTTACCATCGCTTGTGAACCATATGGAACATAAGGAGGTTGGAATGGACCCTGAGCCACATATGGTTGCGGGTACTGGACAATACTTGACCCAGATGGACCAGCAGGGTTCGGCTACTTATATTGGATATTACTCGATCCAGCTAGACTAGCAAGGTTCTAAATAACACCATAAGAGGGTTGGTTCATTCCAACCACGTGATTTTGTGATCCGCTCACATTGGTTGCGCTAGACATCATAGAAAGATTCAGGCTCTTCCCTGCAAGTGGTGGCATAGGCTATCCACTTACTGGAGGGGTCAAAGAACTGACCAAAACTTGACTTGAGATCGTCATTTGAATTGGAAGAGTCAGTTGAAATGGTGAAACAAGTGGATTCAGAATGGTGGGTTGCATCGGAATTGTTGTAACTACAAAATGCGCAATCGATTGAGAGGTCGAGTTCTAAACGAACGGACCTGAAGTAGGCATAGTGCCAGATAACCACATAGGGTTGTGATATAATGACGAAGCACTAGGAGTACCTTAAACCAACTGAGCTAAAGAAACGTAATCACAAGGTAACTTAGGGTGAAGACTGGTCAGAATGCTTTCCGTGTAAGGGAAACCCTTACAGTAGCAAGGGAAACCTTCGCCGCTACAAGGGCCACCTTTGCAGTAGCAAGGGCGGACACTACAGCAACAAGGACAACTGGAGCAACTTTCGGGGCAACCCTTGCAATAGCCGCAGGTGTAGTTTGTTCACCAAGTTTCCCAACCTATGCCTTCGCAAGGTCAACCTCTGCAGCTATAGGGACAACCTTTATAGCAACAAGGCCAGCCCTTACAGCAACAAGGTCAACCCAGGCAGTAACAACCCTTGTACTCATATCAACAGGGTCAACCTTTGCAAGGCCAAGGTCAAGTCCTGTAGCAGCAAGCTCAAAATCCCTATGTTCAAGGGAAACAGGTTCATAATCCTTATGTCCAAGGGCAACAGGTGCAAAATCCTTATGTCCAAGGGCAACAGGTTCAAAACCCTTATGTCTAGGGGAAGCAGGTGCAAAATTCATTTGTCCAAGGCCAACAAGCACAATAGCCTTTTAACCCATATGTTGCTTATCAGCAGCCTATGTCCAGATAGCATCAAGGCTATCTAGGTCAGAATCCTCCCTATGGGCAAGGTAACCTACAGTGGGGGAAAAATCAAATGCCATATGGACAAAATCCTTATTAACAAGGATGGGTTTTGTAATCCGGGCCTGCTCAAAGGCCCCAAATGCCTTTTAATACACAATTGCCTTTCTTAGCCACATTGGAGCTGCCAGATGTTTCTAGATTCATGAATGATCCCATTCTTCATTCGCCATAATGGCCTCCAGTTCCATCCAAGATTCTGAGCGATTGTCCGAAGTTCAAGGGAAAAGCAAAAGAGGATCCATAAGCCCATGTGATAACATATCAGCTCTAGTGTTCCTCTAATTCGTATGTTGATGATTCTATTCATCTTCAACTTTTCTAGTAAACCCTAACAGGTGTTGTAGCCAAGTGGTACATTGAATTGCCTCGAGGTACTTACGATGACTTTAACTCTCTCTCTATGGCTTTTCTCACACATTTTCAGCTACAAGTTCGCTATGAAACTGGCACCCATCTGCTTACGTCCCTTAAGCAAGGCACTACGACCCATATCTCTGATCACATCCATGAATGGAGGCATTGACATTGCCTGATCAAGTTTGAAATTGTTGATCAGTTGTTGACTGAGTGGTTCACCAAGTCATTCATCAGCAAAATTGTTGAGGACATAGCCATGGGTGGATGTGTCACTAAAGAACAAGCCATCACGTGTGCCTAGTACCTAGAACTCGTCTACTAGAAATATGGCAAGTTATATGATATGTTACTCGATGCGCCCAGACCTTCATCTAATCTGGCAACATCGAAGTCTCCAGCTACACCTCATGTTGATGGAGTAATTGGTTCAATGTACATTCGGGAAATGGTTGTTAACCTCGACTCACAGCTTGTTGCTCTTCAGCTCAATGGGCAATATTCCATCAGAAACCCTCACATATTAAGAATGTATTTGTGTATTCTTCTATTGGAAAACAATTTTGATTACATCACATATCATCATATTCCTAGGCATATGAATACATTGACAGATGCATTAGCTAACTATGAGTTAGACAAACATTTATGCAACATGTGAAAAAACAAAACATTTGTATCATAGTAAGAAAGAAATATAGCATATATACATACATATATTATATATATATATAATATATATATATATAATGTTTGAGTGTCATACATCAAAACCCCAAAAAATAATATTTGTGTTCAGTACATCCATGGCTCACAGGCCTCAAAACTATAAATGTTAAACTATGGTCTACTTGGCATGATGATCATGATAGCACGTTACTTCTCATACTTCTTGAGTCAGTAAACAACAGATCCGGTCAGACACCCCGACTATGTGACTTTGATACTGGTGTGGGACGTCACCCACCCAAGCATACTCTGGGATACCCCTAGTCAATCCCTCAAGCTTCCGTGCAATCTCCTCCTCATTATCAACTCCTTTTTGATAAGGAGCAATATCAAACTGTGGAGTAACATGCCTGGCAATCAGGGACATCCCAGTTGGTCGCTCTGGTCCCACATCTACGTTTACAAAATCACAATGTCACAAATGCATATATTTCAAAAAACAATAAAAAATCATAAAATTAAAATTGTTTTTCTTAACCCCATCGTCATAATCTTCTCCCTCTAGAAGTGACATATCAGGATCACCGCGGAAGTTTGTACTGCTATAAGGCCAATCCTCAACCATGATCAAATGATGCCTCAGCCACGAAAAGAAGGTGAGCATGTATGACATATGCTAGGCGCTGTAGTTTCTGGGCATTAGTTCACTACAACGGACCATCCGTGGGTCTCGTGGCAATGGGGGGTTCACCTCTGCAAGTTGATAGTGAAATAGTAGGATCCGCTCCAAAAATAAGGTCACTAGAATGGAACCATATCCAAACTACCTTAGATTTCCTGCCTTAGCTTTGTATAACTGATGCTTCATGTTTACCTTCATGGCTTCCTCCCGGTTGAAGATAGTGGGTGCCATATAGTCTATAGCATACTGAAACTTGGACTTGTTGTACTCATGCAATGCCTGAGCCCTAGCCACTCTGTTTATAGTCAAGAGCAGAGTTTTCGGCACAAGGTCATTAACAGTCATGATATCTACCTTGCCACTCTTTGATTTCAGTGCTTCTGGGCAATGTTCTGCAAGCAACATGTTCACGCTTGCCCCAATAGGCCTGGCCCCATACAGATTGATTGGTTCCCCTCTTCTAGACAGTCCGGTGATGAAATAGATGTCAGAAGTTTCTAATTCCATTTTTTGATCCCGGATCACAAAAACTTCCCGATTAATGTCCGATTAAATAGTTTGGGTCTGCCAATGCCCATGAATCGATTGCCTCATGCTCACGTTCTTTCCAATTGACCACTTTTCGTTGTTTTTTGCCTACAAAAACCATAAAATCAAGTCAAAATTCATCCTTGACTGAAGAAATTTGGATTCAAATCAGGGAAATTGGGCAAAAATTTGGATTTTTTCTACTCTCGGCACCGGCATGACTATTTTAAAAATAGTGGCGTTGATGGCGCAAGCGGTCGTGGCAATGACCCTCGATCGGCATGATCCCAAGCCTGGATCTCGCACTGACCGAGGGTGAAATTGTTTTGCTAAGATATCCTCCAAGAACCCAAATAATGATTAAAATCAAGAAAAACAAGCATAAAAATAAAGTTAAGGGTCTCAACTCCTACCTGCAACTAACAGATCGTCAATCGGCCTCCCAGATCTACCGCAATTTGCTCCTAAAAATCTATGGCACAAAGGGGTAAAAAATTGCTCCACCAAGGTAAAAAGGTAAAATAGTAAAAATAATTTACTTTTTCCCCTTTTTATTCATTTTTCATGATATTTTAGGGCTTTAAAAGCATTTTTCCTCTATTTTTACCTCAGAAATTGCATAATATGTTTGCCTCTTCTGCAGCGACAAGTGACAGATTAATGGTGATAGTACTAGAGTCATCTTTAAGCTCTTTTCTCAACTCGCAAAAACTCAAATGAAAATATCGTCGAGTATTTTTCCCTTTCCGACTCATTAAAGAGAATAAAAATGAGGGATCCACCTTCAAGCTCTTTTCTGACTCTTTAAACACGAAAAGATTGTCGAGCTCTTATCGTTTTGAACTCGTTAAAGGCTGTGAAATGTCGTTTACCCAATAAATGTTTACCTCTTTTTCAGACTGGGATAACCTATTTACGAAAAAGGTACTCCTTGACTGACATGGTCAAGCGGTTCTCTCAAGTATCGTTTTCTACCTTTTCGGGCTCGAGAGACACAACTGTACGAAAAGGGACGTTTTGGATTTTTCTTTTTCGTGTCTTTTTCAAACTCTCTAAATACGAAAAAGATATCGAGTTACACCTTTTTCAGACTCGTCAAACTTAAACAACATCAGATTCGTCCCCATGATGGACATGAGCTTCTCCTTCCTAAGGCTCATTAATTTTACTAGGTTGGATTCATCCAAAGGATGAAGTTACAGTGCAAGAACATGCTATCCCCTTCAAGCTTGCGATTAAAAATAATTGGGGCACCTGCCAAAAATGGTGGGGGAAAATTAGAAATTCCATCAATTGTGTCGGCAGCTCACTCTTGAACATGACACTTTCTGCTTCGTGTCAGGTTGGGATATCCTCACTCCATCATTGACTTTCCTGGGTTGGGTTGTTCATTTTTTCCTCTCCATTTGATCTCTACCATGTCATCATGACCTTCGATCCTATGGATCCAAAAGCTGCCAAACTCTGGAGCCATGTCGCCGATATGTTCAAGAGTTATCCTACTACAGTTACACTCATTCCTAATTCTCTATATCATCTGAAATAATTATATCCCTTTGTCTTATGTCGATGATGTGGGAAACATCATCGCCCTCCTTCGACAAGGTCACTTCCTGTCGACTTCAGCTCATTATCCAGGAAGTTGGCTAAGAGACACCCTTCCAATACCTTAGAGCTTGCATGTCTTAATGGAAAAGTTCTTCACACTCAACGAAAATTTCACATCATTGACTATCGATCGGGTGATTTCACGGGTGTTCGACTTCAATTCTTTTATTCACATTTTATGAATTGTGGTGCTAGTACCTTGAGAGCCATTGTCATTATAGGTGGTTTCTCTCGCGCTTGTTAACGGTTTGCATCATTGACCAGTAATCAAGTGACTTTCTAGCATGTTTGACTTCAACACACTTATTCACATGTTAGAATTTGCACTTTGATTGGGTTGTGTTGGAGTGCAAGACCCTGGGCTCAGATTACAAAAGTCCAAGTTGCAAGGCGATGTGACATGATCATGCTGATATACATGTCTCTTTTAGATGGATGGTTGTGACCATACCATGAGTTTTTATATGTGATCCCTCTCATTATTGGATGGTTGCGACCATACCTTGGTTTCGATATGATCCTCTCCTAACAGGATGGTTGCGCCCATGCCTTGGATTCGTTTACAGTATCATTCTCTAGATGGTTGCATCCATATCACGATTCATGTATCATTTATCAGAGATTTTAGTGATGTATATGTATCTATTGTTATGAAATTATATATTGCGGAGCAATGGAACACATGAAATATTGCAGAAATATAAACACAGAAAACGCATAAAACAAGAGAGACACAGATATATGTGGTTCACCCAATTTGGGCTACGTCCACCCCGAACAGCCAATCCTTCCTTTTTATTATCCAGTAAAATGAAGAGACACAACCTACAATAGATCCGCTATAATATCCTATGTTTTCTCTCTTAGTCTCACCTCTCTGCTTCTCACTCGAAAATACACATATATTAGATAGACTCAATACAATTCCCTCATACAAAGAGAGGGGTTGCCTTCTAGGGAAAAAAACCCTAAACTAAACATAAGTTCTACCATCAGATCATCCGCCTAATGAACAGCCCAGATTTACTAGAAATTACTATACCTTTACAAGGCAATTTTACATCTATTTTTAGCTTCGGGAGCGCTGCCCTTGAGCCCCCACCGGGGGACCGCTGGCCCCCGGACCCCCCAGCCGAGGGGGATTGGACCCCCCGAACCCCCACGGGGGGGACAAGTCCCCCTCGCACTCCCCGCATGGAGGGGTGTACAAACTTCCTAGGGTATACATCAGGCTGAAACAAAGACCTCTGAACAATCATGCTCCACACACAACAATCTCCCACTTGGAGAATGATTGTAGCAACTCCACCACTGCTTCATTTGCTGGACAATGACTCCTCTTTGGACCTGCCTATTTCTCATCTTCATCGTCATCCTTGAAGACCAAATGAAACTGAGCATATTCTCAGTTTCTCCCTGGTTACAACTTTTGTTAGCATATCTGCAGGATTCTGGCTACTGTGTATCTTTTCCAGCTTCAACTCTCCATCTTCCAACACTAATCGTATGAAATGGTACTTGAGCTATATGTGTTCAGTCCTGGAACGAAATGTTGAGTTCTTTGCAAGATGAATGGCACTTTGGCTATCACTGTATAACGTGCCCATATCATGCTCCTTACCCAATTCACCCATAAACCTTTGTGACCAAATCATTCCTTTACTAGCCTCTATAACAGCAACATACTTTGCTTCTGTTGTTGAAAGTGCAACAACACTTTGGATTTTTGAAACCCAACTGATAGTTGTTCCACCAACAATAAATACATATCCTGCAGTGCTCCTCCTGTTATCTTTGTCACTTACCATATCTGCATCAACATATCCCTGTAGAGAAATGTTTGAACCACCAAAGCATAATGCTTGATTTGTGGTACCTTTCAAATATCTCAGAATCCATTTCACTGCCATCCAATGTTCCTTTCCTGGATTTTTCATGTAGCTACTTACAACTCCCACTGCATGTGCAATATCAGGCCTTGTGCAGACCATTGCATACATTAAGCTTCCAACTGCTGATGCGGAACTTTAGACATATAATCCATGTCTTCTTGGGTCTTTGGGCACATTTCCTTACTAAGTTTGAAATGGCTAGCAAAAGGTGTACTAACTAGTTTTTCATTGCGCATATTAAAATTTTTCAACACCTTTTGTATGTACTCATTCTGAGACAATGTTAATTTGTGATTTTTCCTATCTCTAGTGATTCTCATACCAAGGATTTGTTTTGCAGCTCCCAAATTCTTCATTGCAAATGAATTTGTCAATTTTCTTTTGAGCACATTTATTTCCTGCATGTTAGACCCTGTAACAAGCATGTCATCTACATACAATAACAATATAATATAGCTGCCATCATTTGGCTTTTTCAGATAAACACAATGATCAGAGTGACATCTAGTATAACCTTGTTTAGACATAAACTTGTCAAATTTTAGATACCACTACCTTGGAGCCTGTTTTAAGCCATACAAGCTCTTCTTCAACCTGCACACTAGTTTCTCCTTCC
>APFE030076072.1:0-13165 GCA_000404065.3 Pinus taeda | reverse complement strand
ATCAGATTTATTCTTAATACAATAAATCCAAGTTTTTCTAGTTGCATCATCAATAAAAGTAACATAATAACGAGAGCCACCGAGAGATGATCCCTGAGCAGGTCCCCATACATCTGTATGCACAAGCTCTAATTTTCCGCTCTTCTTTTCTTTCCCAACTCTGAGAAATCTGACTCTCTTCTGTTTTCCATGAATGCAATTCTCACAGAAGTCCAAATCAACATTCTTCAAACCCGGCAATGAATTCCTTGAGTGAATAATCTGCATCCCCTTTTCACTCATGTGTCCAAGCCTATGATGCCATAATGTTGCATCTTCTCCTTTGGAAGTTAAAGCATTAACAGAGTTAGAAATACCATTGCATAAATACAATGTACCAACCTTTTCGCCTTTTGCTATTACCAGGGCTCCTTTGGTGACCTTCCAAGCTTTATCTGTGAAAGTTGTCACACAACCTTCACCGCCTAACTGCCCTGTTGAAATCAGATTTTTCTTTAGATCTGGAACATGCCTTACCTCCTTTAGTAGCCATTGGTTTCCATTTTGTTGTTTTACAATAACCTTACCCATTCCAACAATTTTACAGGGTTTATCATCACCCAAACAAACTTGTCCAAAATCTCCTTGAACATGGTCATGAAAGTATTTCTTATCAGATGTGGCATGGAATGAGGCCCCTGAATCTATCACCCAGGAATCAGTAATATTTACGAAAGAAAGAATCAAAGCATCTTGTAACACCTCACCTGTCACATTTGCTTCATGATTGTTTTCTTTTTGTGCATCTCCTTCTTTTCCCTTCCGAGATCTACAGTATTTCTTTAGGTGTCCTTTCTTTCCGCATTTCCAACACACTATCCTTGATCTGGACTTGGATCTACCTTTCCTTGATTTACTGCGATATCCTGAGCTCTTTCCTCTTTCCATTTTTCTTCCCCTAGACTCTTCACTCAAAGCATTATCCGATGTCTCACCGGAGCTTTTCCGTCGAATTTCCTCGCTAAGGATGGCACCGACAACATCATCAAACTTTAAAGTACTAGATCCAGAAAAAGAGTTATTAATGGCCATTACTAAACCATTCCAACTTTCTGGTAATGAGCACAAGAATAACAGAGCTCTAACTTCATCGTCAAAGTTTACCCCTATAGTTACTGACTTGTAATAGTATTAAAATCATTTAAATGGTCTGCAACAGATCCACCTTCTGACATCTTCATATTAAATAATTGTTTCATAAGAAATACCTTGTTTGAAGTCGAGGGTTTTTCATATAGTTTCTCCAATGCCTTAATCAAACCCTCTCTCGTTGTTTCCTTCGAAATGTTGAAGGCGACCGACGCTGCGAGGCACAACCATATTGTTCCGAGTGCCTTTCTATCGGGAAGGTTCCATTCTTCATCTGTCATTCTCGTCAGCATCTTTGTTTTTCCACCCAATGGTAGGTATAGATCATTCTGATACAGATAATCTTCCATCTACATCTTCCACAGCGAGAAGTTTTGGCCATTAAATTTCTCGACCCTAAACTTACCATCTTCCGCCATTGGTCCCACTCGAATGAGGAACCCTTCTTTCCTGCGATTTTATCAACCAAATAGACCTTTGGCTCTTATACCAATTGTCATGAAATTATATATTACAGAGCAACGGAACACACGAAATATTGCATAAATATAAACACATAAAAATCATAAAACAAGAGAGACACAGATATACGTGGTTCACCCAGTTTGGGCTACGTCCACCCCGAACAACCCATCCTTCCTTTTTATTATCCAGCAAAATGAAGAGACACAACCTACAGCAGATCTACTATAATATCCTCTATTTTCTCTCTCAGTCTCACCTCTCTGCTTCTCGCTCAAAAATACATTTATATTAGATAGACTCAATACAATGCCCTCATACAAAGAGAGGGGTTGCCTTCTAGGGAAAAAAACCCTAAACTAAACATACTTTCTACCGTCAGATCATCCCGCCTAATGAACAGCCGAAATTGACTAGAAATTACTATACTTTTACAAGGAAATTTTACATTTGTTTTTAGCTTCCTGGGGTATACATCCGGCTGAAACAAAGACCTATGAACAATCATGCTCCACACACAACATCTATGCTTTCTTGCAGGTTCTCCAATGTCAGTCTCTAGCACCATGCATCTACTTGTAAAGCATTTCACCCCTCACTCTAGATCAGCATCCACGCTTTAGGGGGCATCTATTACATAGCATTTTGTAGTTGCCCATGTACTCCCTGTTCCACGATATTGGAGGACCTCTATAGTGAACCTTAAATGCTTTACCATCATGAAGAGACTGTCGTTATGTCCCTCATCATGGGCAGAGCATTTCCCTTTTGCATCATTTCCAAAGAATCTTCCTTTTATCCCAGTTTACAAGACTAATGCTAGTGCTCAATTCCTTCCTCGCTCCAATTTGCAGGGTTTAAAATCAAGCCTACCACCGTACAACATGTTATCACCTAGATTGACCTCAGGCTAAAGGGAGGCAAGGCCAGGGTAACCACAAACCAAGCTTAGCCAAGTAGCTAGCCCTACTAGGCCGGGAGAGGGTTCCCTCCATAAGGATCTCAGTCAAGATGACTAGATCAGGTAAAGGATTTTAGGCTAGGTATAGTAGCACAAGAGTTTTGATTGGATTTTGCAGGGGTTTTGCCGGATCAGGAGGAGTTGGGCAGTTTAGGTCTGGGAAATTAGGTTAGAAATGTAGGGTGTTCTATGGGGCAAGGTAGGCATGGGCTTTATCACTCTAGGGCTTGATGCGATGAGATGTTTAAGACTAGTGAGGAACTAAGAAGGGCATGTGACAACTATGGATCCTTCCTGGACTACAGAAAACATGAAATGATGAATGGTTTCCCAAGGCAGAGCACTGATATAATGAATTCTACCTATCAACTTGAAAACATTCAACTAGAAGCAATGAAATGATGAATGGAATACATAAAACACATTAACAGATCACATAAGAAGAAAGTGTACTAAAACTCATACCACATGGATCCCATAAAAATAGCTACAATTCCTATTAATCCCCTGCTAAACTGCTTACAAAAGGTGTACAATCAAGGTATGAGCATCTAGTTGAGTCCACCCAACAAAATGATTGAGAAAACAAATAATATAGGCTTCAAAACAACTAATCCTAGCCTCAGGGGTCAAATCCATGAGAGGAGGAACAGTTGAACATAAGACTGAACTGACAGCTAAAGACTAGGGTGGTCAAACTGAACCATTCCTAATATGAAGCAAATTGATTCATTACATGCCACTTAGGCCATTCATCTAATGTATCTACCCTACGTAAAAAAAATACATATTAATTACATCATCATCATGAATTAAATCAGTGAAAAATCAAAATCCCACAGGTGAAAAGTAGTTTCCGAGAGAAACAGTGAAAAATTTAGCTGCCTGTCAAGTGCGCAGCGCAAGTGTCAAACGCATAGCGCCTGAAGGAAGTGTGCAATGCCATATTCAAGGTGAGTTTTGAATTCCTTCCTGGCTTCCAAATCTAGGTCAAGATAGCTCATTGTAAAGCTTATCCTGTCTAATTTCCAAAAATTCCCCTAGCTCCCAATTTGAGCTTGATTTGCCCCTCCAAAACTGCAATCTCCCAGTACTGCTCAAACGCGTAGCGCCTGGCTCAAAAAACAGGCAGAGACATGATTTTTAGGTGGTTTTTTGCCTTTTCCACCATGGAAAATTTTAGGGGCTAATGTTCGCCCAATGGGCTAATTTTCCATGATTTTTCCGAAAAACGATTCGCCAATTTCCAATTTTATAAAAGATGATTCGCCAAATTTTAGAAATATAAAATTAATTTTACCTTAAAACCGCCAACATTATATAGTGGCTAGAATGATAAATCATTATAAATTGAATAATTTACAAATATATCATTGAAAAATTTATAGTTTGCATATTAGGGATTAGTGAGATTCGCCAATGTTTCTAAACTTCAAGAAAATTTTCCATCCTTAAAATTTTCCTTGTTTTCCACCAAGTAATTTTTCCTTTCAAACCTAGAAACATGGTTTTCTTGACTGTAAATGATGTTCTGAATCCAATGGTGGTGGCCATTCCTCCAAAAAATTCCTCAAAAAAGTGCACAGTGCCCTAGGCGCTGCGTGTTTGACCAATGGACTAATATAAAAACTTTCTGAAGATAACAGGAAATTCCCAAAGCAAAAACTGAAATCAGAGTCTTCAAAAATGGTTGATATACCTCATGCTAAAGGTGCCTAAGCATGGAGAGAAGCCTCCAGCAATAGGTCAATCTTGTCCTTCTCCTTCTGATGAGTTAAGGCCTCAATTTTTTCCTGAGCGCTTTTGAGCTTGGCTCTAGAAATTTTGTTTCTCATGGCATAATATTTAGCCATTCTTCTTTGAATCTTTGTATCTCTATTAGCCTTAGCTAACAGGTCTTCAATATGAGAGTTAGCCCCCTCAAGCCAATATTCCCAGTTCTCATTCATCATTATGCCAAATTGTTCATTTAAGGTGAGTTGGTTGGCAAGTTGAGCTTCTTTTTCTCTTTCAAGCTACAAAGCTCGTTTTAGGCCTCTAGTCCTAGGCCTCCTCCTGGGCATTTCTTCCTTCATGGGCTCACCATAGTCACCATAAGCTTCCTCAAGTTGGACTTTAATCTTTTCAGCTTCCCTTTTAGCTTTGATGAGTTGAACTTCCATAAGCTCATGCTTGGTCTCCATTTGCCTATTTTCCTATTCATAATAAGATATGATGTATTTTTCTCTTTGTAGATTTACCTATAACTCACCTATCAATGCTTCTTGCTCTTTGAAGATCATTCTGGTGTTTTCCTTTTCATCTTCCTCATCTAAGTCCACTAGGTCAAAATCTTGCTCAGTTTCATGGGAGTCTTCTTCTTGTTCTTGCATTTCTATTTCAACCATTTTGTCCTTTCCTTTCTGTACCTACTTTGCTAATGAAGAGAGCAAGGCCCCTCCCACAATATGTGGGGAAAACACTTGCCTATTTCCTCTCTGATAGGTGTGCACCACAGTATCTAAACTAGCCCTTCCTGGCTTGTTGCTTTGACCCTGATCACTTTGTTCTTTGTCACTGTCCTCTTTCCTGTCAGATGAAAGAATAGGTCCATGGAATGGTGATAATGGGGGTGATGGTGGATGAGATGAATAGTGCATGGGATGAGATGGAGGAATGGAAGTTGGTGGATGAGATGATGATGGAATGTCTTGAACATTTTTAGTTCTTGAGTGAAAATGGGGTTAGCTATAAATGTACTCCATGCAATGTTAAGTTCTTTAAGGTGATAAAGAACTATGATCTTTATAAGGGAATGGTGAAATAAGATTTTCATTTGATCTTTGTATTCTCTTCTTTGAGCAATGTAAGCCATCTTCTCAACACTTCTGAAAAGATAGTAGGGTATATTGAGCATTTTAACCCTAGTGAAATGCATAAGTAACCGGATGTGGTAAAAATAGACCCTGGAGAACCTACCCTCACATGAAAAATACTTCATTATAATCTTCATCATGGGTGCATATCTGTCAAGGAGGTATGAGAAAGGGAAATAGCATTTTCTTATACTTATGTACCTAGGTTTGATGTATGGTTCATAAAAATGTGCTTCTATTTCACCCTGCTTGAACCACTTTTCCCTAACTTCTAGAATCCCAGTGGTAGCTGATATGATGGCAGCAGAAAATGTGAAGGTTATACTTGCAAGGGTGACTTGGTTATCTTGTATTTTTGTTATAAAAATCCTAGTCAACTCAGGGTGGTACTGGACTGCTTGGACCTGCTCACAAAACTCAAAACGCCCTAACCATTTGAAGGATGTCACTGTCATAGGAGAAGCTAGGAGCTCTTTGAGATCTGTGGGCTCAAACCTGTGAATTTTCCCTCCTTTATGTGGCCTTCTCTGCTCTATGTTTCCCTCTCTGTCTGATCCCTCTTCTTCACTGTATGGACTATATCCTTCATCGGCCATGGTGTCTTTGTTATGAAACACTAAGTAAATGGTAGGGGAATGCAAGTGTTTAGGAAGGAAAAAGGAGAAGGGAAAGGTAGATGGGGATTCTGATAGGTATATGGATAGGGGTCTCTCAAAGGGGATATAGGGTATTAATTAGGTAATTTTGGGAGATGGGAATCTTGCTTGCAAAATCAGGGTTTAGGAGAAAAACTAGGGTTTTGAATGTAAGACTAACACCAGCCTTGATTTCATTCTTCAATCATTGAGGAAACAACTTTAAGGAGAGGGAAAATGATTTTTTGAAGAAGATACTTACTTGTTTTAAGGCTGAGGAGGTATAAGGACCTCTAAAGAATGAACAGGGGCAAAACTGGCCAAACGCGCAACACCTAGAGGAAGTGCGTTGCACCTGAAGGGAGTGCGCAACGCCTGAATGGAGTGCGCAGAGCCAGGAGGAAATGCACAGTGCCTCAACTTTTTCTATTGATTCGACCTCAAATTGTAAAAAAAAAAACATTGTTCGGGTTTGCTCAATGCGTGGTAAGAGGGAAATAAAGAAGATATGAAGGCAAAAGATATGTATACACCCTTGAATTTAATATTTAGCTCCTCAAAACCCCCTTTTCTAATGCTTTTGCCACTTTCACCTTTTCATTTAATTGCTCTTGATTTTTTGACCCTTTCCTTTTCACAGGTGGATGAATTCTCAATTGGACTTGAATTTTGCAGTTTTTGTTTGTCTTGCAGCAAGAAGAAATGCTCTTGTGCAGCTAAGATCCATTATTACATATAGGAACTTAAAACTACATATGAATTACGAATAAACTTAAAATACTCAGTTTTCACCTCAAAAACATGTTTTTCAGGTGAAAATTGCATTAGGTTAAAACAAATAATAACTCAGTAGCTTATGATCTACAAATCAACATGCTTTCTTTATCAATCATCCTCATACCCTTGCTGACCTTCACTTACCTTTTAACATCAAAATTTTGACCTTGGTGGTGAAACTGTAAGACCTAATGAAACCATGACTGCAGATTAATCGTAAACCCATAAATGAAGACAACCTGAATAAGGATCAGCAAGTATACTCTATGAGGGAAAAAAGTTAGATTATCTGAAGAGAGGACAACCATCAGTGGATCGGTATGTCATGACCTAATGGAATGATGCAAAATTTTCAGTATGGAACCCCTAAAATGAAAATGCAAAGAGTGAATTTTGATCCCTAATGGAAGTATGCAGATACTGACACTAACATTAGCCTTATTGGGGATGGAAGCTCCTTGGAGGTGTCAAGAACACCATAGACCAAGTGCCTCATCCATTAGGCAATACGGTCAAAACCAAAAAAGTGGAAAAATGACTCAATACAAATGAACACTGACTCTCAACCAAACTGACTCAAAACTTGACTATAAACCAAATCGGCCAAACTTGACACTAGTCATTTAAACTTTATAGCCTTCACTTCGGGCCCCAAGCTCAAATGACAGTGTACTTGAAAACTTGCAAGGAAAATCAAATTGGTATATACAATGAAGGTGAAGTAACTTCATGAAACAGTCTCAAAAGTAGTAGTGCTTTAGGAGCCTACCATTCACTGGCCCTCCTGAACAATCCTGACCATCCATTTCCTTTAACAAAAAGGCATTATGTCCTTGATAGGCTGAGATTTTGTATGGTCCTTTCCATAGATTTTCGAACTTACCTTGCTTTCCTTTCTCCTCATTTCGTGCATCCCACCGTAGCACTACATCCTCTAGCTGAAACTTTTCTGCTTTGGTTTTGCGGTCATAGATCTTCTTTATCTTTTCTTGCAACCAGAAAGTGTTTTGGAAACCTCTTCTCTTGTTTGCTGAAGGTGAATCATTTGATTAATTCTTCGCTGAATATCATCCTCTTCGCTGCCAGCTTCCTGTAGTAGTCTCACGACCAAGACTGCAAGTGATGTAGGAAACACTGTATCAGTACCATAAACCAACTCAAAAGGTGACATACCTATGGATTTCTTGCTACTCACTCTATCAGCCCACAAGGCATTAACAAGCCTTCGATGCCGATTCTTCTTATTTGTTTCCAACATTTTCTTGATTATATTCACCAAGGACTTATTTGATGACTCAGCCAATTCATTTCCCTGTGGGTAATATGTTGTGGAATGACCCAATGTAATATTATACTTATTGCAAAACTCCACCATCTTCTTGGACTTAAATGTAGATGCATTATCTATTATGATCTTGTGAGGGCAACCAAAACAAGACAAGATATTAGATTCTAAAAGTTGGATAATTATTGTATCTGTGGCCTGCCTTGTCAGAATGGCTTCAATCCACCTAGTGAAATAATCGGTAGCTATCAAGATCCATCGGTGTTGTGCTGATGATATAGTATGGATTTCCCCTATGAAATCAAGTCCCCACTGCTGGAAAGGTGCATTTACTTCAACTGGTTTCAAAGGAAGAGGAAGCATCTTCCTTTTTCCTTGAAAAACTTGGCATTCATGGCAACTCATCACTGTCTTATACAAATCTGAGAATAAAGTTGGCCAATAATATCCTGCTCTCAACACTTTGTTAGCTATTTTTGTTGGCATTATGATATAGGTGTTGTCCTTGATGGCAACTCACTCAGATGACAAATCATAGTGCAGCAGGTCAATAACAAAGAATTAATGATCAGACTACAAAGAATGAATAAAGAGAGGTATATGTAGGTTCACCTTGACAAAGGAGAGTATACACACGGGTTACCAGACCAAGAGTGTATAAAGTACAAATGCACTTTCACAGAAAGAAAAACGCATATATCTTGGAAAACTAAGTTTTGGTCCAAGGTATTTGGTCCATGGTATTTTGATCCATGGTATTGGTCCAAGTTCCAAGGTATCTGGTCCGAGGTATTGACCCCAGGTATTGGGTCCAAGGTATTGGTCCTAAGTGGTTTTGATCCATGGTATTGAGAAAGGTCTAAAACTATAACAGGAGGAGAAGATCATTAGGCCAAGGTGTGCAAGCATTGAATAGCTAATGAAGTGTGAGATCCAGTATGCAGGTTATGGGTTTGTGATGCTTTGCTAAGGATGCACCTATCTGGCGAATGAAGGTTGATGGACCGAGATCATGAAGACTAAAATGCATTATCATTATATGGTATGAATAGTTCAGATCTGAATATTGACGTATGTTTTATTCTTCATATATGATGGCCTGGGTATGTCTGAAGTAGAAAATTGCAGCGAAGGTATAAGTAATTATTTTCAGATCTGTATGTTGGTTCCCTTTGGTAAAAGGGTGTATACACGCTGATTTGACATAGCCAAGTAGCGTATACCTTATTAACTTGATGGTTGAAGCATCAGTTGCTTCTGATTGCTGTTACAGATATCTGGGTTCTGCTCTGTGTTCTAGTGAATGCGTTTTGTTGACTGTATTCTGTAAGTTCAAATAGATTGATTGATTCAGTTATGGGTGATTCAAAATCTCAGTGATTGGTAGATGCAGATGTATTTGATGATTGTATTGTAGTTATGATTTGTGAGCTTCAAAGTTGTTGATGGGTCCAGTATGAAAATTAGATGAAACGTGGCCTTCAGTTTATGGTGTTGTGATCCAAGAGTATCCAGTCTGAAAATTTATGAAACGTGGTCCCTAGAGGAAGAGAAAGGATCGTAGCCTTCTGTAGGCTGGCACCTACATATTGGTAAACATATCAGCCAGTACAAGAGCCAGGGGGTTGGAGCTCCTTTCCAGTAGTAGCTGGAAAACGAGTGAAGGTTGGAGCCTTCAGTAGGTCGGCGCCTACGTACTAGTAAACAGACCAGCTAGTACAAGAACTAGGGGGTTGTAGCTCCCTTCTAGTAGAAACTGGAGAATGAGAGAAGTTTGTAGCCTTCTGCAGGTGGGTGCCTACGTATTGGTATGAGTCTACACCAGTACAAGATTGTAAACAAGTTTTTCTTATATTAAAGGAAGACAGCAGCAGGTGGTTTTTGTCCCGCATTGGGTTTCCACCTTATATCTTGGTCTTCATGTGTGTGATGATCTGTTCTATTTTTACTGCACCTGGTTATTGTTTATATGGTTAATGAAGTTTTGATGCACTAATTAAAGATCAACATATGATGAATTAACTAAATCATAAGTTTGATGGATATATGCTAGTTTCATTAAACACAGTTGCGTGTACACGCGAGTTCCCTTAACTGAAGTACCGTATATGAATCTGATTATGGAAATGAAAAAATTATTGATTTGCTAATACTGATTCACCCCCCCCCCCCCCCCCCCCTCTCATATAGATTTCCAACAATTGGTATCAGAGCAGGTCCTTCAAAAGAAGCTTGATCGCTTGAAGGGAGATCCATCAAAATGAATAATCAAGAGAGCATGGGATCCATCAGACTGCCAATCTTCGATGGGAGAAATTTTATTTGTTGGAAAATAAGAACTCCTATCTACAATCACTTGGAATGGATGTTTGGGAAATTGTGGGAAAAGGATATACATTTCCAACAGCAATTCCTACAGATACGGCAAGTAAAAAGGACTATGAAACCAATGCCAAAGTTGTCACTATTTTATTGGGAAGTTTGTCAAAATCAGAGTTTCTCAAAGTCATGCAACTCAAATTAGCGAAAGAAATATGGGACAAAATTGTTCTAAGCTATGAAGGAGACTCTCAGGTAAAACATGATAAGCTTCAAATGCTCAGAATTCAGTATGAAACTCTTAAGGTGCATAGTGATCAAAGCATAGCCAATTACTTCCTACGTATAGATGAGGTTGTCAATTGTATGAAGAATCTCGGTCAAGAAATTAAGGAATTTGTCTTAGTTGAGAAAGTTTTGAGATCCTTGTCTGCTAAATTTGAACTCAAAGTGTCTGTCGTAGAAGAAAAACAGGATTTGCAGAATATCACTATGACGCAGCTTCACGGAATCTTAATTGCCTTTGAGATGAGAAAAGGAGGACCATCAGATATGAGAGAAGCTGCATTTAAAGCATCAGCAAAGGGAAAATAAAAACTCTATGAATCAGGACACATTTCAGAAGAAGAAGATGAGGTAAATTTTGTCAAGAAGCTTCAATGGGGTTCTGGAAGGTTCAAAGGCAAGCTACCATTCAACTGTTTTTCTTGTGGAAGAGTTGGTCATTACGTTGCTAGATGCCCTCATAACAAATGAAAGAAGTATGAAGAAGGTAATAGAAGTTATTATACTCATGATGATATTGATGGCTTGTCCAATAGTGATGAAGACGATCAAGAAATTAAACTACTCATGGCATATGAAAATAATGGCTCAGAAAAGGAAGATTTCCTTAAAGAAATCAGTCAACTTAAAATCAGTTTAGCAGAAAAGGATACAGTCATAAACATAGTGACACATCAACTCATTGAAAAGGACAGACACAATGAAGTGTTAGAATGTGAAGTAGTAAGTCTAAGAAAAGAACTTGAAAATACACAGACTTTGAATCTTAGATTTGCTAAAGGATCAGAAACGTTAGATGAAATCCTCAAAGTTCAGCGTTCGTCCATTATAAAGATTGGTCTTGGTTTTCATGAAGGTGAATCTAGCTCACAAGGTAAGGTAAGAAACTCTAATGAAAAATCTGAGATGCTCAATAAGGAAATAAAAATTCAACCCCATAAACAACCAAGGAAAGAAATTCGTCAAAGAAAATCTGTTACTCACAACTGTGGAAGTGATAATCAGTTATTTCCTTCAAGGAATGATGTTGAATGTTTTATATGTCATAATTTTGGACATGTTGCAGCCAGATGCAGAAGTATAATGGTTCAAAACTATCACAAAAAAAGATCACCACATTCCAGGTGCTTTAAGGGATATTGTTTTGCTTGCAATATGTTTGGTCACAAAGCTATTGATTGCAATAAAAGGAATATGAAACATGTAAGATGTTATGCGTGTAATAAGTTTGGACATAAAGTAAAGGAATGCAGGAGCAAAGTTCGGACATCAAATCCAAAAGAGCATACATCATCACAATCCAAGGTATTGAAGAAGACAGAATTATTGTCAGAAAGATGTGGCATAGCTCAGTTTGCAGACATAACAGACCTAGGGGAAGCTGAAAGTGTAAACCTTCAGTATTCCAATCTTCATATACAGTTATTATGAAGAGAAGTCACGTATATATGCGAGTTAGATGTTGCACAGTCACATATATGGTGCTCTGAAGAAAAAGCAGTAGGACAGACTCAGGAAAAGAATTTTGATATGGTTCAGTCATGGTATGTGTTGGTTGGCACAGGTTCAGGGGGAGCATGGACGGATTGATACATCTTAGCATGTACAAAGGGGGAGTTGAATCATACATTTCAGCATGTACTCAGGTGGAGTATGGACAACATAATGTATATCAAAGGGAGAGAATATCTTGGTCCGCCCTTTGCCCTTGATGTCAAAGGGGGAGAGTGACTTAGTGTTGTTGTTACCATCAAGTCCAAAGGGGGAGATTGTTGGCATTATGATACAGGTGTTGTCCTTGATGGAAACTCACTCAGATGACAGATCATAGTGCAGCAGGTCAATAGCAAAGAATTAACGATCAAACTACAAATAATGAATAGAGAGAGGTATACGCAGGTTCACCTTGACAAAGGAGCATCTACACGGGGATTACCAGACCAGAAGGAGTGTATAATGTACACACGCACTTTCACAGTAAGAAAACCACATATACCTTGGAAAACTAAGTTTTGGTCCAAGGTATTTGGTCCATGGTATTTTGATCCATGGTATTGGTCCAAGGTATCTGGTCTGAGGTATTGACCCCGGGTATTGGGTCCAAGGTATTGGTCCTAAGTAGTTTTGGTCCATGGTATTGAGAAAGGTCTAAAACTATAAAAGGAGCAGAAGATCATTAGGCCAAGGTGTGCAAGCATTGAATAGCTAATGAAGTGTGAGATCCAGTATGCAGGTTATGGGTTTGTGATGTTTTGCTAAGGATGCAACTATGTGGCGAATGAAGGTTGATGGACTGGGATCATGAAGACTAAAATGCATTATCTTTATATGGTATGAATAGTTCAGATCTGAATACTGACATATGCTTTATCCTTTAGATATGATTGTTGGAAATAATACTGAGAGGGGGGGTGAATCAGTATTATCACATCAATAAAACTTTTTCATTTCCATATTC
>APFE030076070.1:0-10551 GCA_000404065.3 Pinus taeda | reverse complement strand
AAAGGAGGTTTTTTCATTTGAATCATCGAAGAATTATTCATTTATGTAATGTAAAGGAGGTTGCCCCCTCGAAGAGGTTGAATTCTAGGGCATTGATCTATCTTTTCTATCTTTTTTGAGCTGGTTTCATAACAAGTACATGTGCATATATGGTTTAAATTGAGTCGATAGGAATGATCACCCACCCTCTCTAGTATCTCAAAGGGCCCATACCTCAGAGCCTTGATTTTCTTACCAGGCCCCTAAAATCTCTCCCTATTGAACTGTAGCCATACCATGTCACCCACCTTGAAGGATTTCTCTATTTTGTGTTGATCATGTCTCACCTTGTACTTCTACAATGTTTCTTAAACCTTTAGATAGATTTTCCTTTTCTCGATAAGTTTTTTATTCCTCAATGCATCTCTTATAAGATCTCCCCTTATTCGTCCTCAATTTCCATATGCAATATCTGAATATGAAGGTGGAGAATGTACAAAAAAAGTTTTAAATCACAACTTTCTTGTAGAAGTGCGGACTACTCTGTTGCAACAATGTTGTATATATACTACATTTTCATCCTAGTTCTTTGGATGCTTTTGGCTACAACCCCTCAAAAGATGCACCAAATTCATGTATAATAGTTTTCTTTGTCCATATGTTTGTAGATGGATTGTTGTAGATCTCTTTAAATTTGTATCCATCTTCTCCCACAATTTAGTCTAGAATGCACTGAGAAATATTGTATTCCTATATGAAACAATGCTCCTTGGTATCCCAAAGTGCACCCAGACCTGTCCAAAAAGCAAGTTTGTTTCTTCTTTCAGACTGATGGTCTATTTATAGGTCATCATAACATAAATCTTGCTAAACCTATCAACTACCATGCATAGGGAGTCACGTCCCTTCATGGTTGTTGGTAAACCTATCATAAAGTCCATGGAAATGTTTTCCCAAGGAAAAGTAGGTATAGGTAAGGGATGATATAGACCCTGTTTCATTTTGCTAGGATTTATGGTACAACAAAACATGCATCCTCTTATGAACCTAACTACCTAATCTTGCATCTTGGGCCAATACACATACCTCTGCAAGTTAGCAACTATCTTCCCTACACTGAAGTGCCCTGCAATCTTGGAGGTGTGATCCTCTCTAATAAGTTACAATAGCTCACCTTTAGGAGCACATAGTATATCTAACATGTATAGTATCCCATCTCGGATATGGTAGTCAATGATGTTGCTTCCATCGTGCACATGACTTTGAATTTGCAACTACAAATACACCTCTTGAAGTCCTCATCCTCTGAATATGCTTCTCTATATGCATCGTGGGTGAATAGATCTAGGTGCATAAGAGTCCCCGAAGCTGTGATTTTTTATGTAGGTGCCCTTGAAATCATGTCTCCCAACATGTTTGTGTTTCCGTTCATATACTCGATCACCAAATGAAATTGTTGTAAAAACCCCACCCACTTGTAATTCCCGATCTAGTATAGCCTACTTTACGCCTACAAATATTGTAACAACTTGTGATATTTGTCGACTACTATCTCCTTTCCCATTAGATAGTGCTTCCAATTCTTCATAACTTTCACCATGGAATATATCTCATTTTCATACGTACGGTAGTTAAGAACTACTCCATGAAATACTTCAAAATGGTAGCACACAACCCTTCCTCTCTACATCAAGAAAACTCCTGTAACATACCCATTGGAATCTTTCTCCACTTCAAATGGTTGATGAAAGTTTGGTAATGCCAGAACTAGTGCTGACTCATCTTCTTATTTAAATCCTTCAAAGCAATATACTGACCTTTTCCCCACTGGAAACTCTCACCACTTTCTATATGGCATGGAGCAATGTTGCTACCTCTGAAAATGAGGCTATGAATTTCCTCAGGTACTGTGTTGCCCCAACATAATTCCTAACCTTAGAAACATTAGTAGGCACTGACTATTTCTTGAAGGCCTCCATCTCAGAAGGATCTATCTTCAGTTCTCCTCGAGTCATCACCTATCACGGATACACTGATGACTGTTGCTCAAACTTGCACTTCTTGAGATTTTCTAGTAGGAGGTGCTTCTTCAATGTTTCTAACACCCACACCAAATGTGAAATGTGCTCCTCTAAGGTAGCAATATATACCAGTATATCATCCAAATAGAAAATAAAAAATGAATCTACAAAAGGCCGTAGTACATGATTAGTTAATATCATAAACGTAGACAGTATATTACATAGGCCAAATGGCATGAATAATAACTCATAGAAGCGTTGCTTCGTTTTGAAGGAAGTCTTCGAGGTATCTTCTTCTTTAACTCAAACTTGGCGATATCTAGATTTCAAGTACAACTTGGTGAAGTATTTTGCTTGTTGTAACTAATCGAGCACATCATCTATCGTGGGTAGGCGTACTTATTTTTTACCTCAACTTGGTTTAATGCTTATAATTTATATATATATCCACCAAGTCCCATCCTTCTTTAGGATAATGATGATGGGTGACTAATCCAGGTGGATATTGGTGGCCACGCGCCTATTCCACCTAGACCTCTGATTTAGTTTCATATATTTCCTTGTTCATTTCATCCATATAACCATTAGCTTCATCCTAGGCTATATCGGGGCTGATTCTTCTATTTTACTTGTTCCTTTACAAGGAAAGCATACCCGATATACCATTATTACTCCTTTCTTTTGCATTTATCTCTTTTTTGAAGTATTTTGAAGAGATTCTTGAATGAAAAATGGATGTTATAAACAATAAAAAAAAACATGTTACAACATCTGGCTCCACCTGGGGTTAGTGCTTTTGCCATAAAAGCGCTAAGAACCGCAGATCAGTGCCTTATCCATTGGGCATGGAGTCATATATTGCTTCGCCAAGTATTAACTATGTGAAAATCTGTACAGTGAACCCACACCAATATCTGCAATGATTAGATGCTCACGCTCCGGTAACAAAATAGTGGGAATCGTAGATCAGTAGCCTTAGTTGGGCATGGAGCCCAAAACTGTGAAAACCCTGAAATCTGACAACTAAAACCTGACAGTCTTGAAGTCTGACACCTTTGCAAGTTGATTTCCAACTGGGAAATTCACCCTCATTCATCAGCTAATGATTAAACTAAAGAACTGCAACTGGAAAACCAAATACTCAACACCAGAGCTTATTTATGTACAAGTTCATACATATACACATGATTGATCTCCATCTGGTGAAGTCAATCTTCGAATGATACCAGATTACCATTTGAGTGCATAATCTTGAACCATTCTGCCAGTGAAATTTTAAAATACAATTCATCCTAAATGAAAAATAAATTATGCATAAAGGTAGCTCACAACAAAAATTATAAATATATCCACAAAATGATATGTGTAGACTGTTGATAAACTCCTCCATGTAATTTGCCATAGGATCTTCAAGAATATAAGAGGACATACGGTCTTGATTAGCTCCAAAAAAGAAAATTTCTATGTATGAAGTTTCTTGCCCAAATAGACCTTCTGTTGGTATGATATGCATAACAGAACAATTAGTAACATGTTTAAGAAAATGATCTATGTCACTTTCATGTCTCCACTTTTCGTCTCTAAGGTTTGATTGAAAATAACTTGTAATTGTAACTTCAGGAAGGAAAAGCAATTTTTTCACATTATTATATGGCATATGATCAACTTCAAATAGACTATTTACCTCTGATCCATAGGAATCATTGTGTTCTTCAATTCACTAATATACAATCTCTCTATCAACTTCCTTTTTACATGAGATAGCCTCTTTTTCTATGATAAAGGGCTCGATATATTACTGTCTAATAGATTCTAGTTGCTGGTTTCTTCCTATAGGTTCAACACCCAACTAATAAACTTGAAGAGATTCATCCTACTCCCCATTTAAACCACTTTCATTATAGATAGGAGGATCATCAAATTTAACCAAATAAGAACTTTGGGATTTATTTGAAACTTAATTATTTCTTCCTCCTCTCAACCGCTAAGCATAAATTCTTGATGCATGCTTGAACTTTCCTCTATCTGAATACTCTCTTGATCTACTTGGACCAGAGTTAACCCATTCTCTACTTGGGAGATTATTGAAGAAAACTATTTTATAACCCTCTTTGCATCATTTTGGGAAAATGATAGTTCCTCGCTTTCAGAGACTTACTCATAACTCTGAATCCTTGATATATTATCAATAAAATCATTAGTTTCATTAATAATATTATCTTCAGCCTTTAAAGTTTCTTTAGCATCATGATATTCAAAACAACCTTCAAAAAGAAACTTGTGTGGATAATAAGTTTTACAAGAAGAATTGAACACTGAATGGAAATATTTCAAAGATGAAATACTTGAAAGAGGCAGAGACCTGAACCAAGCCCTAGCTTCTAGGTCCAAAAAAAAACAAAAACAACTTCATCTTCACATTGTCATTAATGATGCCCTGCTACTCCATGTATTTATGAAACTCTTCGAGATGTTGAGTTGGATCTTCATATTCCTTTCTATTGAATTTGGAAGATACTCATTCCACACACAAAATGCAGGCATATCATGAGGATAGCCAGTCATCCCAGTAAAATCAAATGGATCAAATTTATGGAGTAAGAATGCAGGGAGAGCCATTTAAACCCAGAAAGGAAAAATTCAAAGTCCAGTGGAGTCGCCAATTAATATTATACGTGAAAATCACTACTGTGGATGTACAACCCACTGCTAAAACTTGCCACTCTCAAGAATTAGCTTCAAACTTAATGAATTCAAGAAAAAGTGTTCTTATTCTATTGCTTTGCAGGCTGTGGTCTTTATTTCAATGGAGTCGCCTTTTATTGCTTTTATTCAAAACAAACAAGTATTTCATCCTCACTGAACAACCAGATGAAAGTCATAAAAACCGAGGGAAAATTGTTCTTGTCATCTCTCCCTAGCAACGACGCCAATTAATGTTGTTCCTTAAGAAACCAATTTCCTGGCTATAGGGAAATTGTGCTTAAGACATTAATAAATATCACTTACTGTCAGTTATTGTTTGTTGTTTTCTCAAATGAAGGACCTGGAAACTTGGTTTTAAACTCTTAATACATGTATGACCAGAACATCTCAGAATGTCATTTGTTGCTAAATATAAATGATGGATGAAGATAGTTTGAAGGGGAAGCTAAAGATAATATGGTGATCTTTCAGAGAAACTACTATCTGTAACTTAGAGAAATTATGATAATGAGAACTGAATCATAGACAATATGTTGATCTTTCACAGAAACTATTATCTATAATTCAGAAAGAAAGTGAGGACTTCAAGTATAGGAGAACTCTTTTAAGGAACTTTAACCTTATCTACATAAGTAAATAAAGACCTAATGCTTCATTACTATACTTGAAAAGAAGAAAACATAGCATGACACATGACAAAGAAGCTTACAAATTTATATGCAACAACTCATGGAAACTTCTAATTCTTTCATTAATCCATGATGATATCAGGAATACAGTCCCTAGTCTACGGGTTCTCCAAAGTTCGAACCACCAACCCATTTATCTATGAAATTTTCTTCCTTTTATACATTTGTTGAACAATTGTTGATCTCTGCAACTACCACACCACTAAACTATTTTCCTAATTATCTAAATTATAAAATATTACAGAATTTTACAGAGGCTTAAAGATACCTCAACGAACATAAAATAACAGAAAGCAACTGAATTGAGAAGAAGACAATAATGGCTGACTCACTCTGCTAATCCGTTGTTGAATTCCTTTGTAAATGCCTTAATCTGCTTTAATCATAATGTGTTGTGTTAGACTTGTATAATCCTGGGCTTACACATGTGTCAGATACATTTTAATTAACCAAAACACGAAAAAAAACCCAACCAATTGCCTTTCCCTTAAAAATTAGCTTTAACACTAATTTTTTGTTTACACAACAAAATTTATGCAAAACACATAAAGCGCAACTAAACAGGAATTAATCTAATTTAATAAACCTAATGGATCTACCTGTTTAGCGTTGCGTTGACCTCCCATTATAAATCGCAATCGGCACTCTTAAACGGTGTATCAGCCCAAATCATAAGATTTCTACGATATGGCAGACCTGATGATAGTATTAAACATAGCACATAAAATATCGGGTCTGATCATCGCAATCGCAATCGGCACTTTTCCAACATACATGCATAAAGGCAGACCCAACAGACTTTAAAATACAATGCATATATTTTGGGTCTAGCCCGTAATTGCAAATTTCGATCAGCTTAGTCTTATACATAAGTATTAAGTGCTATGCAATATTGTGGACCCGACGGTGGTTATAATATAACAGATATACATTTCAAGTCCATGTATTGCAAATCGCAATCGATGGAACACAAACTATATATGAATAAGGTGCTATGTTATACTGCGGACCCACCAAAATGTTAAAATATAACATATATTTTTGAGGTTTGGTGTTAACACTTTAACGCTTGTTTTCTTTGTAAATTCAATGTATTTATGCTTTGCGATATATATTTATATATATATATATATTTATATTTATATATATTATATATTATATATCCATTACCTTCATCCTAGGCTTATTGGGCTGTTCTTCTGATTTACTGTTCTTTACAAGGGAAGCATCCCTGATATTCCATTTACTCCTTTCTTTGCTTTATCTCTTTTTTGAAGTATTTTAGAGATTCTTGAATAAAAATGGATGTTATTAACATTAACAATTCATGTTACAACAATCATTTACATTACTTTTTTTGTGCTAGTGGCTTTGTAACTTTTTTTAATTTTTAATATTATTATTTATAATTTTATTGTATTAATATTATTTTTTTGTGTTTTTTTTGCATTTATAATTAAATAAACCCTCTTGGATGAAGTCAATGCATTCAATATATTGCAATATATTGAATGCATTCAATAGATTTAAATCTAATGAATGCATTCAAAACCTATTCAATGCATTCAATCTATTTAAATCTATTGCAATCTATTGATTGCATTCAATCTCTCACAATCTATGGAAACAATTCAATCTATTGAAATTTATTGCAATCTATTGATTGCATTCAATCTCTCACAATCTATGGAAACAATTCAATCTATTGAAATCTATTAAATTTTACTAAAACGCAATCTACTTAATGCATTCAATCTATTAAAATCTATTGCAATACATTCAAACCTATTGCAATCTATTCAAATCCATTGAAATAAATTCAGTATATTCAATCTATTGACTCATTCAAATCTATAGCATGCATCTAAATCTATTGAATGAATTTAAAATCTATTTAATCCATTGATTGCAATCTATTTAATGCATTCAATCTATTACAATTTATTCTAATGCATTCAAATCTATTGCAATCCATTGGAATCTATTGCAATGCATTCAGTCTATTGAATCCATTCAGTCTATTAAGATATATTGAACTCATTCAATCTATTGTAATATGTTGAATGCATTGAATCTATTGAATTTGTTGCAATGCATTCAATCTAAATCTATTGAAATGAGTAAAATCTAATATCTATTAAATACATTAAAATATATAAAATCTATTAACGTCAATTAAATCTATTCAATAAATTTAAATTAACTGAATTTAAATTAATTAATTTTAAGCATGAACAATCTAATATCCATCTAAACATAACTTTAACATTCTATTCTCTTTTGATAAATTGTTTCTTAGATCTTTTTCTTTTATTATTATGGTTTTATTTTCAACATCATTATTTCCTTTTTTTTACATAAAACTAATTTTAAATGTTAATCATTATAACAAAACAAACTCTCCTCAATCTATTCAATAAATTTAACTTAATTTAATTTAAGTTAATGAATTTGAGTAATTTAATTTATATGACCACTAATAATTAATTCCACTTATATATTATTATTATTATTATTAATTAATATTATTTTGAATTCACCTCATTAACTTGCTGAGAAGATGAATCATTATAAATATGATTATCGCGAAATAATTAATTTTCAATAAGAAGTAGGAAATTTTGTTAGGGGAGGGTCAACCATGCGCTTTCAATATGTTTTAATTACATTACTCACGGAATTTAACAATAGTATGAACTCGACTATATGACGGTGCATTAATATACATAAACTCAAGTTTGGAAGACATATTGAGCAATGCTCAAGCACCTCACACCCCTTAAAAAATAGAGGGAATACATCCAATAAGAACACACCATTAAAGAGCAGTAAGAATGGCAATAGCTTTTAATTTGATCTTTTCATTTTTACGTAGATTTTTCACTCATTAAACAGATGCCAAAATTTTCAACGATTCTATTTCCTCCGTGAAAATTTGACTCATAACTCTTATCTAAATAATTTTGATAATTAATTAAATTTAATAAATCAAATCTAATAAATTATAAATTTAACTCATACTTTTATTAAATAATTTAGATAATTATTAATTTAATAAATCAAATATACTAATGAAACAAATGTAATAAATATAATTATAATTATTTATCATCTATAAAACTTTATGTCTTTATAATTTTACGTTTTTATAATCTAAAAATGCAACTTATTAAACCGATGTAAAATGTTATTTTGGAACAATTCTATTACCTCAGTGCAAATGTGACTCCTTATCAATCAATTTCAATATGATAACGTATCAATGACGTACGTCTTGGAAATTGAAAGAAATGGCCTTCCTGATAACATATACTACAAAGATACTGGTCCATACAAAAACAAAAGAGCCATATGAAAAGAAGAGATAGACGATAACATGGGATCAAGTGCATTTTATACGTAAAGAATGATATGGTCTTTAGTCTACATGCAACCATTATATTTTTTTTGGCTTAAACAGGAAAATGATTTGTTCTGTGTTATAAGTCACATTTAATAGGAAAATAATATGAATTTCGTATAATGTGCTTTTTACAACATCCCAGCAAAAACTCTAGGACTATGCTATTGAATTTGAGTATAGAGTTTTCAGGCTTAAATTTTTTATCCCTATCCTCTGGGTTTTTATAGAAAAAGAATAGATCAATGGTACTCTCGTTCAACAATTTTTAAATAAATAACACAACCACCTTTCATCAATGTTGGGGTGGGGTGAGGTGTGGTGCTATATCTGTTTCAATTCCAAGATTTCGTATCATCATATTGCCAGCGATAGGGACGAGTTTTTTTAACCTGAACTCTTTAGAATTCATCACCATGAATTTCAAGCAACCCTCTGAATAAATGGATGTTCATAATATTTCACAAATTATTTGAAAATGTTCTGAGCCTCCTATAGGTCTATAGTTCACTGACACGTTTTTGAGATTATCATGATTGGTGGAAAATAGCTTTGTAAAGAAGGAAATGTGCAGCTGGCATCCATGAATAAATCAGATCCATGTTTTAATGAAGGTAGTGAAGTAGTAGAATTACATTTTTTACAGTGGAAAGCATTTAATATCCATATCCCACAGCACTACAGTGCTAGTTTAAACTCAAATAACGAAAAGTATCGCATATCACTCCACACAAAAATGTTGAACCAAGATATAATAGCCTCCATCAAGTACCTCGTCGCTGCAGTTGTGACTGTAAATCAATGGGAAGAGCTTCAACTGTGATTCGCAATTTCCTCCACATGGCTCTAATATTCTTTAATTTTTTTTCGTGGACCCACGTTGATCATTCACCTCAAATTCAAAACACATAGATTACAAAATAGGTTGATTATGTTCGATTTTCACACTCACTTTAGGTGAGATTCATCTGAGAGCTATTTTGAGAATACTTTATATTTATAATAATAATGGTTTGAAAGTTTACTGAACTGGCAAGTTTTGGTGTAATAAAAAATCTAATTTAAAATCAGAACCTTCACCCTGATTTATTCCCCTATTTGCTTTTCACACTCACTCAATTGAAAAACAATCACTCTAGAATCCACCTTGAACCATTAAAAAAATAATTATAATAATTTAAAAATTTACTAAACCTACAGTTTTTGATATAACAGAAAACCTAACCGATCATTCACTGAAAATCCAAAAATAAAGATTAAAAAGCAAAATGGAATACACAGAAGCCCAAAAAAAAATTAACATAAAACTAATTGTTTTTAGGCCACCCGTTGATCATTCATCTGCGGTCCAAAACATAGAGGTTAACAAAGAAAATATAAAATATGAAATCAAAAACATACAGTTTAACCAACCAAATGGGATACACGGAAAACGTCGACGGCTTCGCAGGTAACATTTATGTCTAGGCAACACAAACGAAAAGAATTGTAACAAAAAATGACAAAGAAAATTTAATGCATAACATACGGCTTCGGGAGACGAGAGAACACCCTCTGTGTCAATACAACGCTCCCTCCGCGACGATTGGTAAACAACGGTAGTGTGGAAAGAAACACAATCGTTTCAAATATATTTGCGACTGCCACGTTAACCTACCAACACAGATCCGCCCACTTTTCGAAAGTAATATTTGACTCTTTCGACTCCCACTAATCGCAGTCGTGCATTCAATGCAAAATTCATGGCCAATTCGTG
>APFE030076069.1:0-15122 GCA_000404065.3 Pinus taeda | reverse complement strand
CTTCGCCATTTTGGTGCTTGTGTAGTGAGTATCATCTAATTGTCCACACCAGTTACATATGTTGTGAACCTACCTTGAAATTTCATTGTCATTGTTGTGTAATTTGAACATATGTTCTTAAATCATAATTATGGACAAATTGTTGTATAAGCATACATGTTTGTGGCAATGGCTAGATAAACCAACAGATTTGGCAGGCATGGGAATTTTAATTGATTTATAATTACATGAAAAAAGAGGAATGATTGAATCATAGGGTTCTTGTGATGTGAATCTGTTATTGCTTATAATTATATTTGCTGAATATAACTCGTAACCAATAACCTGTAATTATTGACTGTAACTGCCCTAGCAGTCTGAATATTCTTTGTAACTGACTAGACATCTCCATGTCATTAAAGCTCGCTGCATTCTTGGTTTTATTTATTATAATGAAGAGTGTATAGTGTGTACAGTTCTGTAGTCATTCTGTATCTATTCTTTTTCTTCTATGGCTGTGTGTGTGTACTCATTCTAGTCAGCATCAAAGTTCGAGATGAGGGCTTCAGCATTTTGAAATCTGGGTTTCAGTTATCAGGACTGTCTCTTCTTTCACTGTAGATTTTCTGTTAATATCATCAGGCACAATCTGCTGTAGAATTTACCATTTTCTAGATAGTGCTTGCACAGATCTTACCAGGGTGTTTTTATCCACCAGTTGGAACTACCAGACATTTAGTGAGGGATGTTTTCTAAGGCACAAATTTTACTGCTTGTGCAACTCAATTCTTGGACTCACTATCACAATTGCAATTAGTACTAAGTCTAACCTTTTGCACTTCACTAAGATGAGCGTGCAATGCAAACTTCACTCATGGCTACCCATGCGAAAGTATTGCTTGCCAAATCCACAGTGAGACACTAGGGTTGGGATACTTATGGTGAGTAAATATATCCCTAGTTGCTTCACGAGTTGAAGGCAAGAGGCCTAGGTCACTGTTGCTCAAATGGGGGCGGATCCAAGTTGCAGAGGATTTAGCTAGGACAATGACAATGCAAGCCATAGCATGGTCGATAAAAAAAGGGTGCTATCGCAACTTTGGTGCTATCACAACTTTGGTGCTTACTACTAAGCTTTGAGTTCAGAGGTGCAATGGTCAGGCTAGTGTAATAGGATAAAAGTCCTAAGGTTTTGTCCTGAGAGAAAAACACTGAAGCTTAGAGGGGGCAAGCTGCAACTCCTTGAGTATGACTTGGATTATGGATAGGGGCGTAAGCTTGATTATGATGTAGAAGCAAGTGTCAACTAGGTCTAGTGCTTAAGCACTTGTCACTGGTGACTTGGAACAGAGAAATGACTCTTAAAATGAAGCACTAGCCTCAGGAAAGGAAAGTTAAAAAAAAAGGTTCCCATATGCACCTATGTGCGTGTTGTGGGCTCAATACAATTGCCCTATTTTGATACTATTGAAGAGGTTCAATGTATGGTTGCTCAATCTTGCTATGTTAGAAAGCTACTACTTTTAAGCGCAAATTGCTCCCTGTGATATTCTGAGGGGCTGGGCAATGGGCCCCATATGTGCCTAAGTGTGTTTTGCTAGGTCAATGCAATTGCTCTATTTTGGTAATATTCAAGAAAGTCAGTGCATGGTTGCTTAAACTGGCTCTGTTATAACGCTACTACTTTTAAGCCCAAATTGCTGCCTGGAATATTTTGAGCTTTAAAGTTTAAACCCATCCTTGTAGCTCAACATATCCTTGTGAAACATGTGAAAATTAATGTATATGGCAATCTGCATCATTATTAGTAAACCATCTTCTGAAATGGAACATCTTGATCTTTAGAACTGTTGATATGTTACATAAAATCTCTTTGTAGGCATGCATTATGATCCTTTCTCAGTTGTGACTGGGTTTCCGCAGCGCCTATCCTTTTTTTAAGGACCATATCTGTATATAACAAGGCCATACATCAGGTACATGCAGAACAAAGTATCTGTCTTCAGTTTATCTGTCGTTTAGAGGTTATGTTTTAACTAAACCATGGAAAATTTAATCTATCCCTTTTTCAAGGACCATATATGTATATAACAAGGCCATACATCAGGTACATGTAGAACAAAGTATCTGTCTTCAGTTTATCTGTCGTTTAGAGGTTATGTTTTAACTAAACCATGGAAAATTTAATCTATAATCTCTTTTCCCTTTTATGCATACACTTTGCATCTCAATCTCTTCTTACAAAGGCAGTTGGGTGTGAAAGTTCTGAATCTGGGATTATTTCTTATTGATGCTTCTATTTGAACTTGAACAGTTTGTCATCTGATTGATTTATGAGATGACAGCTATAATGTCATGACTAGGTTGAATATATTTATGCATGCTTGATACATTTTAGGAAATGTAGCTTAGGGCTCACAAAAGATGATTTTACAGCTTCATCTCATATCTCATTGGCAGTGAAATTGTGGCTTCTAATTTAAGTATATATATGGTTTATAAGTTTATAATTCTGTTACTGTTATTTGTTCTTGATTTTTTTGGAGCTGGTCGTTGTATTCACTGTTCAGCAATGATGTATCTGATATTTATATTAGTTTTATTCAGTTTACTACTTGTAAGATTCACATGGCTTTTATCTGTTTGCAGGCATCATTACATTTAAGCAACCACCCAGAACTGTCATCCTTGACTTCTGTGAGATCGTCAACCATGACACACCCCTTGCCAGCACGTTCAACATCAGTTTCTTCATCCACACTAATTCCAATGTCAGTATCATCTCCTCCATTACCTGCTTCGTCAGTGTCATTAGTTCACATGGCTGCTCGTCCCTTAGATGTAACTGAAGTCAGCAGCAATAGTCATGCCACTCTTGTCAAGCCTTCCTTCTTTGTGCCACAACCTTCTTCATCTGCACCGATGCCACTATCTCTTTCTACTGCACCAATGGCTCAACCTCTAAATCCTCTTCCACCACTGCAGCCTTCATATGGCGCACCACTACTTCAACCTTTCCCTCCTCCTGCTCCTTCCCAGTCACTTGCCCCAGCTTCAACTGTGAGCCAAGGCCCAGTTATTACAAGGGATAAAGTGCGGGATACACTAGCTCGGTTGGTACAGGTATGTATGATTCTTTTAACTATATTTTTCAGTCTGGTTTCTATTCATTATCTCGAGTCAATAAGGCTTTCATAATTTAATCCTTAGAAGATATTTTCTTTATAGTGTATATACTATAAACTTAAATAACATAGATTATTATATTAATAATAAATAATAAATAATATCATAATTAATGAAGAGACACATGAAAGGACATGTCTCATTGAAAAGATGTGACTTCTTATGAAGGGGCACTCCTACCTAGTATTTATAAGAGAGCCGTTATTTATAAATCATATCATATTGTTTTTACTCATATAATATAGTCTATATATATATATATATTTGCTATTGTCACAAATATTTTTATATTCCAAGTATATTTGGTATCAGAGTTTTGTTTCTGATCTTGGCCTTTGGCCACACTCTTATGAGAATTTGTTTTCTCATTTCAGCCATTGGCCAAAATAATTTTGGAGTTTCTCTGATTCAGAGGTCTTTGACCACAATCAGGCCTGTGGCCATTAAAAATTAAAAATTTATTTTGAAAAGAAAATTACTTAGCTAGAAAAAAAAAGAAAAGAAAAATCCGCTGCAAGTACGAAAATACGAAGGAAAAATAAGAAGAAAAGTAAGTCACAAGAGCCAAATTGTCAACAGCCGTACCTGTAGTATACCCACCAAATCGTGTTGCAATCAATATGAAATTGCACCATACACATTTGTAATTCGTATAGTTTCCAAATTCGTACCAAATCCTGTAATGCCACTATCAATTCCTGCCTCGTATCTACGATTTCATACTATCACCCCTTTTTAATGAAGCCCAAGTTGTTCCAGTTCTACAGCCACACGGTTCAGCCATCATACCTGACTTTTTTTTCCAATTTTTAGGTTGTACTCTTTCCTATACATCCCTATGCATCCATTGCAGTCCCACTGGCCGCCACCATACAACCATTACACATTGATTGGAGATTCCGTACACTATTCAGTTAAATTAATGCTACAGCCATTGGCTTGCATGCAAACCATCTCACACCAATTAGTTATCCATACACATTCGTACAGTAAGGTCATGACTATTGGTTAATGGTGCTGTTATCTTATTAATAAAAGTATATGTTTGGGAAAGTATTACTTTTAATTATTTTAGATAGCCTTAGATTATTTGTGTGTGTGTGTGGTAAACATTATTTGAAAAGAAAAAAAGGTTTTCAAGCATTTCTAAAAATATATAAATTATAAATAAGAAAAGTACAAAGCGGAAATATATTTTTGTGGGCGAAAGCAAAATGTTCAAGCTTTTATTATAAAGATATAAAGGGTAAACTCAAGGCACAGGGCTTATCATGGAAAAAATATGATAAAAGACAAGGAAATCTGTTATCAAGAATATATATATATATTTATATATATATATATTTCAATGGCATTATGTTTTTTTTTTTTTGTAAATTAAAAAGGAAAAGCATTGGTATTGAAGTTTATTATAACTATTGAAATAAAAAAAACATAAAAAAGAGATAATTTGAAAATGAAGAAAGGGAGATTCTTTTATAAAGGTTGCTTTGTTGCATGTTATGATTATGTATACTAAAAGGGAGTATTCAAGGAAAATAGATTAATATTGTTATTAGCAAGAACCATAAGGAAAATTACATTAATGTTGATATGGAAAATCAATTATTAATTTTAGAACAAAGTATAATTGAGAATAAAGATGCTTCTTATTTCAAAGCACAATATGAAATTAAGGACTTACAAGTAATAATTGATGATTATGAATGTGTATCTCAATTCAGTGTTGTAACTATATTTAACGAAGTAATCGACATAATTCTTGGTTTTTCGTGGTTTGAAAAATTGGGTAGCTTTAAACACGGATATTTTTTTTTGACATTTCCCTATAGAAGAAGATGATGGCATTCCAAGACATTACAATGAAGTCAAAATCAATAATAACTTCATCAAAACAAGTTTAAGATATCTTGGAAGTGATCCTTCATGAAAATCAAAAGTAATATCAAGGATGCAAAAATAATTTGATGAAGTTGTCACAGACAAAAATGAAGATATTTTTCACTTCAAGGACCACACTTGAGGATTACTTGCACAAATCAAGAAGACAAAGGTTATGAAGCAGTACAATAAAAAATTGGATTAAGAAAAGGAAGATCTCAAGCAGAAAGTCAATGAAGGCTTATCAAGCTTATGAGAGCAAGATGAAGAAAATGTTGGAAGAATTGTCATTGATGTCAAAGGGTGAATGGGCCATTGGCAAAGATGAAGAAGCACTAAGATTCATAGCTCACGTCATGCAGTTTAAATATTGTTGTATGGAGAAATATAGTTTTGGAGTGTGAATTCCATTCACTGTTTATTACTTGGTTGTTGGTGGTGCCTTGAATATGCTCATAAGAAACACAATTGATGCAAACTCTTTAGGGTTGTAACTACCGACTAGCACAACCGCAAAGAACATGTTTTGTGTTCTTATAAGTCTCTTTTGGTTCTATGTTCAAACTTCACACAATGCATTGATTCACTTTATGGTGTTATTATCATCAAATATATGTAGAAATGCCCCTAATGCAGAGAAATGATGGTTTCTTTATCTGATATGTTGAATCTTATGCCCCACCCCATGCGAGATATTCATCATACAATAATCTTCCCTTGGGAAAAACAATTCATAATCCAATGATGAAAATGGTAGCTGTAACATTGTAGTACAGGTTGGCTTCCAAAAGGACATGACGGTTCAGCTTGTATAAACTAGTATAAATAAAAGACCTCACCTCGTCATTCGTGCAACCAACCTCATCTGAACAGAACACAGTATTTTGGGCTTGAGGAAGAGGATATAGGTTCATAACTCATGAACTTGAAGGTGAATTGAAGGAGCACTGTTTTGTTTTATATTTCTGGTTTGGGTTAAAGGTTTCTTGGTGAGTTTTTTTTGGCCCTTTTCTGAAGCACATCACTCAGCCTCGTTGAAGGTTAATGCTCGACATCTTAGTGACATAACTCAACGCTTGTAAAGGACAAACTTCAGTCTTGTAAAGAGACATACTTTGGCTCTGTGGGGTGATGGTGTTGGCTCTGTGAAGTGACATATCTTCGGCCTTGTGGAGCAACAATCTTTGGCCCTGAGAAAAGTCAGACCTCTACCTCAGTTTCAATCCTTTTATGACACTAAAATTCAACTTTTTATGAGAGAGAGTTCAAGCTACCTAGACTCAGAAATTCGGGCTGATTGGTGACTATTTCTTGGCCATTTGGAGCAAAACCCTCAGCCCTTCAGGAGCATACTTTCGACCCTCTTTTGGAGCAGTACTCTTGGCCTCTTGAAGCGAAATTCTCAGCCCTTCTGAAGCAGTACTCTTGGCCTCTTGAAGCAGGAATCTCAGCCTTGTGACAAAATTATAGTGGACTTGGACATGTGAAGACTTTTGACCTTGGAGAGTGCAGACATATCCTTAGTTTTGGAGAAGCATCCTTTGTATCTTTTGAAGCAACATCCTTTGTATCTTTTGAGCAGATTTGAATCTATCCTGATTCCTAAAGGCATTCTTGTGCAGACTTGAAGACACATCTTGTGCACTAATTTGAACCCGTTTCAGCGAACCTGAGGTCCAAGTGGAGATGCATATTTAGGTCGACAGAAGAGGGCAATTGTTTGTTGGTTGTGTTTTAAATTTCAGGTTAGGTAGAAATGCACCAACAACCGAGAATATGAACTTTCATTTCTTTGAAATGCATATTATTGTTGGGCTTTTTGTTGTTGTTTAGTAACAATAGTTTTCTGTAAAAGGAATCCCTACATTTGATCAATCAAAGATTTGGGCAAGGCTAGATACATGGGAGTCTCAAGATGTTGATTTCTGGTAGCATCGGATGTGCTCTAAGTCTCAAAATTTATATAGAGGCTTGGACACATGTATTCCACAATACATAGAAATTGTTTTGGGAAATTCCACCCGGAGATAGTTTTATTAAAATAATTAATTATTTCTAATGGGTCCCTAAGTCTAAACTTAGGAAATTAAAATAATTAATGGGTATTAATATACACTGTCGGTGAAACTTCTAGAAGAAGACGAAGATCGATTCCAAATGATCTAAGCCATTGATTAGAATCTAATCTGGGCCATTGGTTCTCAACTGGAGGATTATAAAGACTTCGATGGGCATTTGGAAAACACACCAGGCAGATATTCAGTTACCTGAGTAAAATCGATTTTCTCACTGGTCGAAGTTCGACAAGAGGAAATCAATTTAGAGGGAGAGTTGCAGGTGAGGAGGAGAGAGAGGGTAGCAGCGTCAGTGGAGAGTGCAAGAGCATAAGACACAACAGAGAAGGGACAACGCAAAAGCTGTGATGCAGAGGGACTTCGCAGAGGCTGACGCTGGGATTACGCAATCCTCACGCAGAAGCTGACGTAGTGAGACATAAAGGGGGCAACAAGTCCTCTCCTGGATCAGAATCTTGTCGCGGGAAGTGTGAGAGAACTGTCAGTAAATTTCTCACAGAGATTTCTCTTCTATTCTGCTGGTTGTATCTTGTACATGAGATTTTTGCGGAAGATTATTAAAGCAACCCTCATCTGCTGCACTGGTTTTCTCGCATTGGGTTTTTTCTGGGGACAATTGTCCAAAAATAATTGTGTCATTGTGATTGTACTTGTGCTAATATTTTTCCTTGCATTTACTTTCCGCATTATTGTAATTGTGAAGGTTGCAGTAGAATTTATTTCTATATTTCCCCCTGAAACACTGTGAATAACTTATTTATGAATTAATAAGTAGAAGAAATAATATTAGTCACTGCAATTGGATTTCTATCTAAAACTTTTCATATGGTAGGAGCATAGATTGTAAGCAGAAGAGCTCAAAAGTAGAGAGGAAAAGGATTTCGAAATTACTGCACAGGCAACAATTTGAAACCCTAGAGGCAACATAGTTCGAAGGCCAAGGAGAACTAAGTTTTGAGGAGAAATCGATTTCTCTGAGTGAGTCGACAGAGAAATTCGATCTCCAGATCGAAGCTTACCAGAGGTAGAAGGGAGCAATGTATTTTACCTTGCAGAGCAGATTGTCGGTTGGGACACAGATATTTTGTAGCAGTTGCTGGGGCAGAAAAGCGTAAAAAATCGATAGGAAATAACACAAAGAAGGATGGAAAATCAAGATGTCTCTGGATTATCTTCTAGATTAGAAGAAGAATTCGCATGCTTGGCAAGTTCGGCATCAATAGATGTTTGGTACATTGATAGTGGGGCTTTAGCCCATATGACTGGAGTACGAGAATATTTCTCGAGCTATCAAGAAGAGCAAATGGACTTCCAGATTACTATGGGAAACATAACAAAATGTACTCTAATAGGGAGATGCACCATAACATTTCAAACAGAAGTAGGAACCAACATCCGAGCCACTAATGTTTTGCATGTGCCCAGGTTAGGAATGAATCTGATGTCAGTGACCCAGTTACATGACAAGGGATACAATGTATACTTCATTGGAAAGAAAGAATATATCAAGCATCCAAGCTAGAAGAAGAAGAGACAAATTGGAGCTCGAAGCAATATACTGTATAGGTTGCAGCGCGCGAGTCTCCAATGGCACTAATACGCAACAATCTTAATGGTGAAAAGGAAATGAATGAGCTATGGCATGGGCGAATGGGACATTTACACCATGGAGCACTAAGGATGCTCAGAGAGACTGTTACAGGAGTTCTAGTTCTTAGTACTGAGCATGATGATATATGCAGAGGATGCATACTGAGGAAGTACGCTAAAGCAACTTTTTCCAGGAGTAAAAACTGAGTAGAGGGTGTATTGGGATTAATACACTCATATGTCTATGGTCCAATGTCCACAAAAGCTCTTAGTGGTGGTGAATACTTTGTCACCTTTATTGATGATCATTCTAGAAAAACCTGGATCTATTTCTTAAAGACCAAGGATGAGGTCTTTGATCGGTTCCGAGAGTTTAAGGCTCTCATTGAGAACATGACAGGGAAAAAGATAAAGGTATTGTGTTCAGATAATGGTGGAGAATATACGGACCAATGTTGCACGAAGCGGAAGCGGGGACGCCGAAGCGTCATTTTCCAAAAATCTAGGAGCGAAGCGTCCGCGGAAGCGTCTGCTATATATATATATTTATATTTTTTTGCATTTATACTCAAAACAAACATCCCAAATACCAAATTAATTGTAGAAGACGTGAAAGCATGCATATTTTTGCATAAATCGAGATAGATATAACATCCATTGTACATTAATGATTAATTATTCGAGCATCAACCATTTAGATGCATCAACCATCTAGAATCTAGATTCTTCTCCTCTTGTCTAGCCTTTGCCTCTACCTCGATTCTCTAGGGATATTAGTCAACATTGCCCAATTTTGATCAAACTACCTAATTTAAGACTTAAAATATGGTAGAAAAAGCTTAACATGCTTGATCGATGATTTTGACTTGATTGAAAGGTAATTTTTTGCTAAGGGCGTGCCGCGTGACAAAGGAGTTCAACAATTAACACCACCAACACTAGGGTACATATAGGGCTTGGTGCTCTTGATTAAATGCTAATCGCATACTCAACTTGATATTAATTATGGAAATGCCACATTCCATTGATCCTGAATTCCTGAAAACTGTTAAGTCTGCTGAATTTTGGATTAGAATATGAATTCTATTTTCTCCATATGAAGTCCAATGAGGCTGGAACCACTCTCAAACATCCTGAGTCATTTCATGGTAATGTTAAAAATTTAAGTAAAAGGATGAAAATGAAAAGTAAAGGAGAATGTCACTTTTACTTTAAGAATTTAACATTACCATGAGGGAGCATCTGCTATATTTATATTTTTTTTGGCCTTCATTCGTCACCCTAACCCAAGGTGAACCCACCCCCAACAAGCAAACTCACCTAAAATAAAAAAAAAATTGAAAAAAAAACGATTTTCTAAACGCTTTTCCGGAAACTTTTCTGGAAGCGTAAGGAAAGCGTATGCTTCCTCCTCCGAAGCGCCACGCTTCCGACGCCCGAAGCGCGCTTTGGTGCTTCGGAAGCAGTGCTTCCGTACAACGCTTCCAACTTTCTAGGAAGCGTTCCGAATTCGGAATCACCGCTTCCGGCCAAGCTTCCTAGGCGCTTCGTGCAACTATGATATGGACAAAGACTTTACAAATTTTTGTGCAAAAGAGGGCATCAAAAGAGAATGGACAACTCCATATAATCCGGAGCAGAATGGAGTAGCAGAGCGCAAGAATAGAACTATTGTTGGGGCGGCAAAGGCTATGTTGTATGGTCAGGATTTGCCTAGATTCTTATGGGCAAAAGCTTGCAATACATCGATGTATATCCAGAATAGAACTCCTCACAGAGCTTTGGGGAAGAAAACGCCTGAGGGTGTCTTCACAGGGAAGAAGCCAAAAGTCGGTCAGCTCAAAATATTCAAAAGTGTGACATATTGTCACATTCCAAACAAGAAGCATAGTTAACTGGATCAGACTGCAGAAAAGGGGTACCTCGGAGGATATCGTGAGATCACGTCTTACTACATTCCTAGCAGCAAGAAGATTGTAGTAAGACGTGATGCGAAGTTCATGGAGGATAGAGCTTTCAGGAAATCCCGAGATATGCCAACAGAAGATCAGTGAGTAGATGTTCCTTTAGTCCAGCAGCAACAGGGGCAGCAAGGAGGACAAGCAGGAGGATAGATACCTGGAACTAGCACGGTGACCAGTTCCAGTCTCTCTTTAGAAGAAGGAAATACAAGTAGTTCTCAGCAGGTGGAACGACAGGAACAAGAGGTGGATTTGATCGAGCCTCCCACCACTAGCGGCAGAACCAGTAGAGAAGTATGACGTACATTGAGGGACGCAGAGGAGTTTGTTGGAGCTCCTAGAATCGGGAAGAGGCAGCGTAAACAACCTGACAGGTACTAAGCTTTGGTAGCACAGGTTGAAGAACCCTCTAGCTTTCAGGAAGTTGTACAACACCAAGTATGGGTGGATGCCATGGTAGAAGAGTATAGTTCTATCATGACGATTGATGTCTGGGAAGCGGTACCTAGGCCAGAGGATAGATCAGTTGTAGGATCAAGATGGATCTACAAAATCAAGTATGCTGCAGATGGCAGTATAGAGAAGTACGGGGTTAGGTTCGTAGCAAAGGGGTACGCACAAAAATAAGGAATAGACTATGAAGAGACCTTCGCCCTAGTATTCTGATATGCCTCTATTAGATTCGTTATATCCCTGGCAGCTCAAATGGGATGGGAGATTCACTAGATGGATGTCAAGACAACATTCTTGAATAGGGTGATAGAAGAAGTGTATATAGAACAACCTGAAGGCTTCGAAACTCATGAGAAGAGATTTCATATGTAGGTTAAAGAAAGCCCTGTATGGGCTCAAGTAGGCACCCAGAGCATGGTATGGTCGGATTGATAGTTACTTGTAGCCGTTGGGATTCGTCAAGAGTGATGCTGATCACTGTTTTAAAAAACGACCGAGTCAAACCGAGTTATAGGCCAACCGGGTCGACTTGGCGGGTGACTCAGACCGGCCGACTGGGTTGTTACCGAGCCGACCGAGTTTGACACCGACTAGGCCGGCTCGGTAACAACCTGGCCGACTCGGCTGGCTCGGTAAGAGCGACCAATCAACAATTTTTTTTTTTTTTTTTTTTTTTTTTGTTTAATTCGGTTTTTTGGGACCCCAAAGCCTATTTTAATGTGCCTTTGGGTTCTTTGGGGTCCATTTCCCTCCCTTAAACCCTATAAAATTCACCCAACCCCTCTCATTTCCTCACAGCCATCTCATTGCATTTGAGTGAAAATTTGTGAGGAGTTTGTGAGGAGTTGTGGAGTTTATTTTGGAGTAGTAGTGAGGAGTCTTGGGCAAGCATTGTAGCAGGAGTGAGGAGCTTCTTAGGCAACCATTGGAGCAGCATTCAGGAGTTGGTTTGTTGGAGCAACTTTGAGGAGGCAGTTTGTGCCTAGAGGTATTTTTTTTCACTTCTAAAAATATGTTTTTGCTTATTTATTTTTTTGTGCAACTCTGGAAATTGAAAATAGTGTTTTTTGTGAAAGTAATGAACATTGAAGCAATGCTATTTTTTTTGTTTTCATTTTCTGATTTTTTCCTTTGATTTCCAAGTGAAAAAATGGCACCTAGAGTGAAAGATGCTGCTTGGGTATATCTTGAAATGGTTGATCGTCAAATGCATTGCAAATTTTGCCATAGAAAAATTAAGGATGGTCCTGGGGGCATTAATAGGTTGAAACAACACTTGGCAGGGATTAGAGGTCAAATTACTCCATGTGAATCACCAGAAATTGGGGAGATGAGGAAGGATTTGTTAAATAGCTTTGAGAAGTTTAAAGAAGAAAAGGCTAGGCAAAAAGAGATGGAGGCTGAAATTGGGAGGAAGAGGAGTATACAAAAAATGATGGCTACCAAACCCCATTTTGATTTTGAGGGTTCTTCATTTATCCCTTGTACTGATGCATCTAACCCCTTCCGATATGTTCCTCCCTCTTTGGAGTCTATTCAAGAAAAGGGTAAGGGTAAAATGAAAAAGAAGGGTGATATGAATATCAAAAGTTATTTCACTGTCACACCCTCCTCTCCATCCGATGCACATGGTCCTGAAGCTAGTAGAACTTTGTAGCCCACTTTAGATGACCATTGGAAGAAAGAATTGAGGGAGACTGCTTGTGATTACATATGTAGATGGTGGTATGATGCTGATATCCCCTTCAATGCTCCCCGTTCACCATATTATGAGCCTATGTTTGATGACATACACGCTACTGGAAAAGGCTTCAAAGGCCCTACTATCGTGTTTGGATTTAAAACTAAATGCATGGAGTGATAAGGAAAACTGATAACCAGAGTGGGGGTTGAAATTTCTTCATAGTATCAGAGCTTGGTTGGTTGAAAAGTGCAGTTTGGGACAACAAAGTGAAAATTACAGCAAACTGATTTTTACACAGAAAACATAAACCTTTACGACAAATTTGAAAATTTCAATTTGGTAGGACAGTGAAACATGTCTTTGGGTTTGAGAGTTGAAGACAGGTTGGATGGGTAGAACAACTACAATGCATGGAAGGAGAGAATCTAGAGCATCTTTGAGGAAGCAGAAGTCTGGGGCATTATGGTAAATACCACACAGAACCCAGTAGTAATACCTGCTACCCTGTACAGTTGGCAGATTTTAACAAAAAGAATGCTAAGGCAAACAGATTGATTTTGGAAGGAATCAAAGACCATGTCATTTCTCATGTGAGAGGAAAGACTTATGCACATGAGATGTGGACAACCTTGGCCAGTTTTTACCAGAGCTCAAATGAAAATAGAAAAATGGTCCTAAAGGAGAAACTGAAGGCAATTAAAATGGCTAACCCTGACAGTGCTACAACATACCTCACAAAGATCACTTCAGTGAGAGATGAGTTGGCAGCCGTAGGTGAGATCATTGCACCCACTGAGTTGGTGAGGATTGTTTCGAATGGTCTTCCCAAGACTTGGGAGAATTTTGTGGATGGCATTGTTGCACGGGAAAACCTTCCCGATTGGGAGAGGTTGTGGGATGATTGCATTCAGAATGAGATCAGAAAGAACCATCTTGGGGCAACCAAACAGGTGGAGGATGACAATGTGGCATTGTTAGCAAGAGGCAAGAAGGGCATAGCAAAGAAGTTAGCGTCCAACAGTGGAGGCAAAAGCAAAGGTAAAGGCAAGAAGCAGAACAAGGAGAAGGACTATTCCAAAGTCAAATGTTGGAATTGTCAAAAGTTGGGACGCTATGCTGTTGTGTGTCCGGAGAAGAAGAACAAGAAAGGGAAAGACAAACCCATGGCAACTTCTGCAGAGATAAAGAGCTTCTCAGAGAGATTTGATTGGGAGTTTGGGTTCATAGCTTGTGAGGCCACTAGTGCAGGATCACTTGCCATATAGGTTCAGAGGGAGTGTGCATTCCCCACTACTAGCAGAGCATCTTCTAGCATTTGGTATGTTGACAGTGGCACTTCCCGCCACATGATAGGAGTCAGAGAGTACTTCTCAGAGCTTTTAGAGGGTGATATTGATATGTAGGTAGTACTTGGTGATGACAACATTGTTAGAGCAGTCAGTGTGGGGACATTGACATTTGATAGGGGACCCAAACCTCCCTTGAAAGTGTCAGATGTTCTATATGTGCTTGGAATGAAGAATCTGAGGACAAAGGGTATGATGTGTTTAGGAGAGGGCAGGTGCTTATATATCTTAGGGGAACTCCGACTTTTTTAGCTAGAGAGATTAGTGTGCGCCATGCCAAGGTGTACAAGTTCTCATTCCAGCCCTTGCTGACATTGATTAGCAGCACCTGAGACAGGACTGATAACAGATCTAGCAGTTCTGAGTTGTGTGAGATTTGGCACCGCAGGATGGGGCACATGTATCATGGGGCTTTGAGTACATTGCGGGAGATCACCACTGGTGTGCCAGATTTCAGTTATGATCACCTTGATGTATGTAGAGGATGTGCTATGGGGAAGTTTGCTAGATCCCCTTTTCCTAGCAGTGATAGTAGAGCGACTAGGATCCTTGACTTGATTCATAATGATGTGAGTGGTCGGATGCATAGTTGCATGAAGCGCCCCCCCGGTTCCAAGCCCCGAAGCGCGTCCCGTACGGAAGCGCCGCTTCAGCATTTTTAGACGCTTCCTGGAAATTTGGAACCGCTGTACGGAAGCGTCGCTTCCGAAGCGTCGAAGCGCGCTTCGTACGACGCTTCGGGTGTCGGAAGCGTGGCGCTTCGGAGGAGGAAGCGTACGCTTCCAGAAAAAGCTTCCGGAAAAGCGTTTAGAAAATCGTTTTTTTTTTCAATTTTTTTTTTTTTAATTTTAGGTGAGTTTGCTTGTTGGGGTGGGTCCACCTTGGGTTAGGGTGACGAATGAAGGCAAAAAAAATATATAAATATAGCAGATGCTCCCTCATGGTAATGTTAAATTCTTAAAGTAAA